>SJYC01127640.1:0-22227 GCA_006408675.1 Madoqua kirkii | reverse complement strand
ACTGTTGCAGAAAACAATTTAGCAGTTTGTTAAGAACATGAACATGTGACTACCACATGACACAACCTTTTCATTCTTGGCTGTTTATCTCAGAAAAATAAAAACTTAAGTTTACACAAATACCTACACATGAGTATTCATGACAGTTTTATTCATTAAAGCTAAAAACTATTATCCATCCTATTGTCTTTCAACAGTGAATGACTAAACAAACTGTGGTACATCCATACCATGGAACACTATATAGCAATAAGGAGATGACAAATTATTGTAATGTACACCCACATGGATAACTCTAGGAGAATTATGCTAAGTGGAAAATGTTCACTTTAAAAGGTTACGCTCTGTATAACTCCATTCCCATAAAGTAAGTATTTAAAATTATAGTATAAATAGTTGCCTAGGAAACTAATTTGACAATTTTAGAGAAGGGTGATTTTTTAAAATAATTTTTCAAAGCTGTTATTGCTCATGTAAATCTGAAGTAATATAGGCATAACAGTGATATAGTAAATAGTTCTGAGAGTAATTATGGCCAAAAAGACCTCCATATTAATAGCACAATCATGATAATCACACTTATATTCAAGAGACTTATGTCTTAGTATACCTACTGTTTTTTTTTTGTTTTTGTTTTAGTCACTAAATCATGTCAACTCCCTCGCAGCCCCATGGACTATAGCCCATCAGGCTCCTCTGTCCACGAGATTTCCCAGGAAAGAATACTAGAGTGAGTTCCCATTTCCTTCTCCAAGTATACATATATTAAGTAATAATCACCTGTATTTCATAAAATTAATTTTCATTTGTTGAATATAAATCTTATAATTCAACATTAGTATTAGCAAATATTCTCAGTTACAATTTTAAATACAATAATTACATTCCTTTTCCACTTCTGTCCTTCTGATGATTAGGATTTTATGAGATACTTTCCCTGAATGTTTCCAAAGGACAGATGGGAAACATGTTGGTTCTTCTTGCTTACACAATTTCCTATTGAGTGTGAAATTAGCAGGAACATCCTAAACAATTATGCCTGATTATCAGTGGAACTTCATCACAAATAAGCTTTAATGCTGATGGGAAAATACCTGTTTTAGGGAGTTCCAGAAAACAATATATCCTCTAATTTAATTTAAACAGTGTCAGCTTCCTGGTCTCAAAGTATAATAGTAATTTTAAATTATTTGTGATTGGATAATATGTTTGAAAATTCACCAAGGAAGCAGACAATAAGACATGTCTTATTACTCTTAAATCATGATGGAAACACACTGAATTAACCAATAAGAACATATCAAAAATGCAAGAATAAAAAAAAAATTATTGTTCAGTATTGACTATCAGACTAGATTTCGGGATGGTCCATAGGGAAATACTAGTCTTTGGAGTTAGGTTTTAAAAAGAGGCATTTGGGAATAAAAGATAAAAACAAATTATTTACCATTTTTCCCATCAAAAGGTAGAGCATATTTTCACTCCCTTGAATCTTGGTGGACCTGAGATTTGTCTCAAGAACAGAATTTGGCAAAAGAGAGACTGCTAAAACCCTGAAGCTAAGCTTTAAGAAATCTTCAGCTTCCACTTTTGCAAGTCTGAAATCCTCCTTTCAACCTTAGAGAAGCTCAGACTACATTGGGAGAACAAGGGCCTCTGGTCAAGTGTCCTAGCTCATTCCCAAGCCAATGACTAACATCATCTGTCAGCTGTGTGCAGAAGTCATCTTGAACATTTCCAACACAGCTGAGTCTCTGGATGCCTGCAGCCTCATTAGACATCACATGTAGCAGAAGAATTACCCAATTGGGCCCAATTAAACTACCAAGTTATCCATAAATAATAAATGGTTCTGTTTTAGCCTTCTAAATTTTGGGGTGGATTGTTATACAGCAGTATAACAGATAACTCAGATAACTGAAACAGGGGGAAATAGATTTTCTAAATTCCAATAGCTCCTTTTGCATATTTAGAGAAGACAACCACAAACTTTGTACATTCTATTGCTTATATCGGTCTTTCTTACATCTTTAAACTGCTTGTCACCAAATTTGCGGTAAGTCAGAGCAAAACCAACTTACTCCAGGTATGAATCATCATTCTCTCTAATCTTTGAAATCAGGTGATTTTTTTTTTTTTGTCTTAAGTTTTCACTGTGCTGTTCTTTTATTTGTCAGGTTGAAATACTCCTTGCAGCTGAATGAATTGGAAACTCCTTAAAAAATTAAAGAAAATGAAAAATATTATATTTTTTCAAATTCTGACTTATTCTATTTGATCTTACATCCTTATAGTTTAAGCATGAAAATAATCTACCTTTCTACAAAATACTCTTTAATTGAAAACTGCATGAAACTTACATTATAATATAGACAGTACAAGAGCATAAAGCATAGAAGTTTAAAGATCATGAGCTAAAGTTCATAATGCCAGAATTCAGTTTCAAGCTACTACATTTCAGAGTTTTTACTATGTTTTTCTTTTTTTCTTCTATGTAAATTGAGATCAAAATGCCTACATTGCCACTTAATGGTTAATGGTGTCATTTGAATGAAATAACTAATAAGCAGCTTTGGGAGAATTTTAGTGAGGATACAGAGCAAGAATCCAGGAATCTAAATGTGGATGAAGCTGGGAGACATGAAGAGGGACGGATGATAGTGAGAGGTTGTATAGAGGGTCTTTAGCAATCAAATATTGCAAGGTAAAATGAAGTTTAAAGACAACATTAGTAGTTGAATCATGGAGGAGAAAGGCAGAACCATCAGTAAACAAATTCACAATTATGACAGCTTATTGATGAGGTGTTTTAAAGAGAAATTTATCAAGGATGCCTTAAATTTGCACTGAAGAGACAAGTTTCTTCATTTCATTATTCTTCTGAAAAGCCACAAAATAAAGATCACTGAAGTAACAAAATTTAAGTATGGCTCTTACATATAAGTGATGAATTAAATTATAAAAATTCAGTGTCTTCAGAGCACAAAATATATAAATTATAAACAATTTGTCAAGTTATGTTGTCTCTGATTCAAAACCTAGTTTTAATTTAAATTTAAAAGTCTTGTTATGTACTTTGAATTATTGATTTAACTTAAAAAATGAATACTGAAAACAGTAGAAATGATTTATTAACAGAATTCTGATTTGAATACAACCTCTCAGTCACCATGTTTTACCTTCACAAAAGCAACAAGGAGAATGACGAAAGAAAAGGAAAAAAGTTCACATTTCACTAGAAGACAGAAAATATTCACATTTCACAGTTCACTAGAAGACAGAATAAAAAACTCCAGTTTTAGTAGAGGTTGTTAGAAAGAGCCAAGATATGTAGAATCTAAAGAGAAAGAAGTAGAGAAAATATGATAGAGTACTAAAAGGGTCCAAGAGTAAGGGGTTTTAAAAAGGACTAGAAAATATTAAGGTAAAGGCTGGTCATGAAATGATTAAAGAAAACCACGCTGCTTTTGAAAAAAGTTAAAAACTGACATGAGCTTGAACTCTGTCAGAACTTCCTTAGGACATACTTTAGTCAGAACTGAAAGTACACGTTTCTACAAAAATGTCACAGACAAGGCACTCAGAAAAACCAATCTGGTTAAGGCTGTAATTTGGGGGAAAAAAATATACCTTTCCGTTATCGACACTGAAAGTTTCATCTGGCTCCTTCTCTTTATAATTATCTCAAACTGCCTTCAAATAGATGCTCTGGAAAAATCTATTTCATTCACTAATTAATAACAAAATAAAATTAAGATGTATAGATACAATAATATTTTAAGGAAATATAGAAAAGTGTCACACTAAGCAGAAAGATATACAAGAATATTATTTAAATATTCCAAAAATTTTTTGAATTTTGTTGAAATAGATTACTACTTATTCAAAGAAGTTAGTGATGTAACGTTGTCTATGAAGGAAGGTCACAGAATAAAACTACATAGATACAGAGGAGAATTAGTGAGAAATAAGAATCACTGTGAGAAAACTGATTAAAGTGGAAGTTGAAGGGAAAAAAAAAATTCTCCAAGATTGTATCAAAAAGAGCAAGGAACAATACAACTATGGAAAGACTTTGAGAGGCGTGAAGATATAGAAAAGAAGAGTGATCTTTTTAAACACTAAGTGGAGAAGAGGAAATTGTTAAATATAATTAGAGAGAAGTTTCACTTCAGTCATCAGGGAACTAGTTTGCTAAGGAGTAATCTAGTTGTAAAAAATGGTGGGGGGGGGCAGGGAGTCAGATAGGAAGTGTCAGAAGACACAGATGAAAAAGATGCTGAAGAAGGAAAAGAAAAATAAGAAAAATAAGGGCAAGAAGTAAGAGGAGATAGAGGAATATCAGGAGAACTAGAAGAACCAAAATAAGGAGGCAGACATCAACAGCAACAGAGAGCACACTAGCAAAGTATTAAATCTCTACTGATTTTCATACTGAATATATTGCACTCAGAGAAAAACAAGTAAATACAAAAGAGAAATCATAACGTAGTTCTATTTCCAGTTTTTTAAGGAATCTCCATACTGTTCTCCATAGTGGCTAAACTAGTTTGCATTCCCACCAACAGTGTAAGAGGGTTCCCTTTTCTCCACATGCTCTCTAGCATTTATTGCTTGTAGACTTTTGGATCACAGCCATTCTGACTGGTGTGAAATGGTACCTCATTGTGGTCTTGATTTGCATTTTTCTGATAATGAGTGATGTTGAGCATCTTTTCATGTGTTTGTTAGCCATCTGTATGTCTTCTTTGCAATTCCACTGCTGGGCATACACACTGAGGAAACTAGAATTGAAAGAGACACGTGGATGCCAGTGTTCATCACAGCACTGTTTATAATAGCCAGGACATGGAAGCAACCTAGATGTCCATCAGCAGATGAATGGATAAGAAAGCTGTGGTACATATACACAATAGAGTATTACTCAGCCGTCGAAAAGAATACATTTGAATCAGTTCTAATGAGGTGGATGAAACTGGAGCTGATTATACAGAGTGAAGTAAGCCAGAAATAAAAAAACCAATATAGTATACTAACACATATATATGGAATTTAGAAAGATGGTAATGATAACCCTGTATGCGAGACAGCAAAAGAGACACAGATGTACAAAACAGACTTTTTGACTCTGTGGGAGAGGGAGAGGGCTTGATGATTTGGGAGAATGGTATATTGAAACATGTATAATATCATATAAGAAATGAATCGCCAGTCCAGGTTCAATGCAGGATACAGGATGCTTGGGTCTGGTGCACTGGGATAACCCAGAGTGATGGTATGGGGAGGGTGGTGGGAGGGGGGTTCAGGAGTGGGAACTTATGTACACCCTTGGTGGATTCATGTTGATGTATGGCAAAACCAATACAGTATTGTAAAGTAAAATTAATAATAAATAAATAAAAATTAAAAATAAATAAAAATAATAATAAATAAATAAATATTTTAAAATAAATTAAAAAAGAGAAATCATTATCAGAAGTAGCATGAAAGTGAAAAGCACAGAGGGTGATCAGATGTGAACTTTAGACAACCATGATTCAAAAATTTGAAAACAATGTTAGAGAATGGGAGATTATTTAACAATTAAAATGGATATTTTCAAATAGAAGTTAAAAATTATATGAATGGATTAACAGAAATTGAAGACTCAGAAAATCTGTCAGTAAGAATAAATATAAAGAAAATAACTTAGAAACACAACAGGAACATGAAAGTGAAAGTCGGTCACTCAGTCCTGTCCAACTCTTCACGACCCCATACAGTCCATGTAATTCTCCAGGCCAGAATACTGGAGTGGGTAGACTTTCCCTTCTCCAGGGGATCTTCCCAATCCAGGGATCAAACTCAGGTCTCCCATGTTGCAGGTGAATTCTTTACCAGCTGAACCACAAGACGGAAGTCCAAGAATACTGGAGTGAGTAGCCCATCCCTTCTCCAGGGAATCCTGACCCAGGCATCAAAGCGGAATCTCCTATATTGCAGGTGGATTCTTTACCAACTGAGCTATCAAGGAAGCCGAACAGAAAGGTGGTGCAATACTAAGACAACGAAAAATTCTTATAGGAGTCTGAAGATATAGAAGAAGAAAAGTTCAGTAAAGGAATATGTAAAAAGATAGTTAACAGTTTAACAGAAACAATGTTACTCATTCCTACAATTCTGGTAAGTAAGCATTTCAAAATTTCAATGGCTTATTGCAATGATTCTATATTTCATGGGCCTGGTAGGTCTGCTATGGTTCAGCTGATCTTACTGGGGCTTACCAGCTGGACAAGTCTGAACTTCACACTTCCAGTCAGGTAAGACTACCGTGTCTTCATTCAAGATCAGTGTCAGAAATGGCAGCAGATGCCTGGAGCATGCTCTTCCTAATGTAGGTCACAGGAGATTGACCCAAATCATACAAGCACAGTACAGTTTCACTTTTAGTCTTACAAACTTACATCAATTGGCCAAAACATACCCAGTACTAAGTAGATGGAAAAGTGTATCCTGCCTAGTTGGGCAGAAGTATAGTCACATGTCAAAGGTCATGGGAGTATATTTCTCTACATGGATCAAATAACAGAAAATAATTTTCTAAGCTACTTATAATTAAAATTGTTAAAGAATAAAATTATATCTTAAATACACTAAAAGAACATACTTTTCAATTTACATTTGTATGGCTCTAAAAACCCTTAAGAATATTGTGCCATGAACTTTTCTTAAAGTTATTACTGCAGATATAAATCAAGCAACTAAGTAAAAACTAGGATATCATATTCTCTCCCTCAGAATACTGATTTTGAATATTATATATATGTAATATATAAAACTAAATATATTTTGACATAATGTGAGATTTAAACTGAATAAGCAGATATGAATATTTCAACCCTAAAAATGAGAAAAATTTGGTGAAGAGAAAATAACTGAGAAACTATAAATTTTGTAGTGGTCCACTTTGCAATAATTGCATGTGAAAAAACATTATTAAAGCTGACAAATAATGCAGCAGTATATATTACCATGTACAGCAGTGAAACAAAACCAAGAAAAATAGTATTGACAAAACAAGTCACAGAGGAAAATGTAAGTGTCCTCAGCAATAATTATATATTGTGCTTAAATAAATGTAATATTAAAAGTATCATACAACTTTATAACATTACTAAGTAGTGGAGAAAATAAAAACCATTCTGTTTAACAAAAGAAAAATTCACAGAGAGAAGAATTGAAAGAAAAAAACAATAAAGGAGACAAAAACAACATAATATGCAGATTTTCCTTGACCTACGATGGAGCTCATCTAGATGAACCCACCACAAGGTAAAAATATCATACATGGAAAATCCATTTAATACACCTAATCACAGAACATCACAGTTTAGGCTAGCCTACCCTAAAGGAGATGAGAACATTTACATCAACCTAGAGGTAGGCAAAATATTACTTTTTTAATAAAGTGTTGTGTATCTCATCTAATTTATTGAATAGTGTACTGAAAGTTTAAAAAAAAGTGATGAGAGGGTTCAGAATGGTTGTAAGTGTGTCAGTTGTTTAGCCTCACGATCCAAGGCTGCCTGAGAACCATGGTGGCTGCATCGCAAGATAATTGTACTGCATATCAGTAACCTGGGAGAGATCAAAACTTTATGAAGCACAGTTTCTACTGAATGTGTATTGCTTTTACAGTGTCATAAACTCAGAAAACTTAAAGTCAAAACAACTTTAAGTCAGTGACCATCTGTGATATAATACACCCCAGCACAAACATTATCCCAGGTGGTGCTAGCTAAAGAACACGCCTGCCTATGCAGGAGATAAGAGGCAGGGGTTTGATCCCTAAGTTGGGAAGATTCCTTGGAGGAGAGAATTGCAACCCACCCCAGTATTCTGGCCTGGAGAATCCACATGGACAAAGGAAGCTGGTGGGCTAGAATCCATAGGGTCGCACAAAATCAGACATGACTGAAGCATCTTAGCATGCCCATGGAATCATATATGATATTAATAAATACAAATGAGTTCATCTCATTCTTTACAAGCTGAGTCACAAGGAAACCTATCTCAATAAAGGAGTCATTTAAATCACACAGCAGAGTCAGCTAGTTCTTCTACAAGCAATGTTACCTTTCCTATAGACCTCGCAGGTGTGGTTGACACCTCACAGAGTAACCTCAAAAGCCCTGTTCTTCAGACAATAAATGAGTATAGGCAATACATTCTCTTTATAGGGCTTCCCTGGTGGCTCAGACAGTAAAGACTTCTCCTGCAATGTGGGAGACATGCATTTGATCCCTGGGTTGGGAAGATCCCCTGCAGGAAGGCATGACAACTCACTTTGCCTGGAAAATCCCCATGGACAGTACTGGCGGGCTACAGTCCATGGGGTCACAAATGGTCTGACATGACTGAGCGACTAAGCACACAGCACATCCTCTTTATAAGTGGTGATGAAACAGTCATGAAAATTGTCCAATTACTCCTATTTGTGAATAGCTTTGTTCACTACATCATGGAAATTACATTTGGTGTCCAAAATTAAAAGAAAAAAAAATTTTTAAGTATATTCTAACACATCCTTGTGAAAATAGTTTACTTAGAGGTTCATGAGATATATTTCAGCTGCTTAAGTAAAGAGATATGGATGCATAGACCTTTTCAAACATAAAAACAGAAGACAGACATTTTAATTTCTTGAAATAGGATAAAATATTCTATGTACAGAATGCATTTTTTTACTTGATCAATGACTGAAGCATATAGTGAGAGCAGAATTTCCATGTCTAAAAATTAATATACTTAGTGTTCTATGGTCATACATACACAAGTTGGAATCAAGATTACCAAGAGAAATATCAATAACCTCAGATACACAGAAGACACATTATGGCAGAAATTGAAGAGGAGCTAAAGAGCCTTTTCGTGAAGATGTAAAAGGAGAGTGAAAAAGCTGCCTTAAAACTCAACATTCAAAAAATGAAGATCATGGCATACAATACCATCACTTCATAGCAAGTATATGATGGAACTATGGATACAATGACAGACTTTATTTTCTTGAATTCCAAAATCACTGCAGTTGGTGACTGCAGCCATGAAATTAAAAGACACCTGCTCCTTGGAAGAAAAGCTATGACCATCCTACATGGCATGTTAAAAATCAGAGACATTACTTTGCTTACAAGGGTTATATAGCCAAAGCTATAGTTTTTCCAGTAGTCATGTATGAATGTGAGAGTTGGATCATAAAGAAGGCTGAGTGCCCCCAGAATTGCTGCTTTCAAACTATGGTGTTGGAGAAGACTCTTGAGAGTCTCTTGGACACCAAGAAGATCAAACCAGTTAATCCTAAAGGAAATGACCCTGAATATTTGTTGGAAGGACTGGTGCTGAAGCTGAATTTACAATACTTTGCCTACCTGCTGTGAAGAGCTGACTTATTGGAAGAGACCTTGATGCTGGGAATGATTGAAGGCAGGAGGAGAAGGTGATGACAGATAAAGAGATGGTTGGATGGCATTAGTGACTCAGTGGATATGAGCTTGAGCAAACTCAGGAAGATGGTGAAGGACAGGAAAACCTGGTATGCTGCAACCCATGGAGTCACAAAGAGTCAGATATATCTGAGCAACTGAACAACAAACCAAAAATCTATACAGTGAAATAGATTTAATGCTACCAACACCTTGATTATTTTCACACTTTAAAATTCCAAAGACAGTATTGACAAGTTTCAGAGGAATTGCCATAAGGAATTGAAAGTTCTTGTCTCTGAGAAGGAAGTGCAAATGAGGACACATAGAGCTGAGAGGTATCTTTTCTCTCATAAGTCTTTTAGAACTAAGGGATATGTACAAATGTGTATTAAATAAAAATTAAAACTAGCTAAAGTTTTAACAAAGACAAAAGCTTAAAATGTTTTATTTTTACTACTCTGATCTCTGACACATACTTGAATTAGCATTTTGGCCTCTCACCTCTTAGTTGTGTGAACATAGGCATAATTTATTGTCTCTGTGGCTCAATTATCTTAATTATACCATCACAATAATAACAGTTCCTACCTCAGAGGACCTCATGCTTGAGTTAATATATATAAGTGATTTTGGCTTTGTTTTGCATGTAATTAAATTCTCAATAATTGTTAAAAATCTAATTTGTTGATGTTGATAGTTACATATTCATGTATTCCTCTTATAGTTTCTAGAGAAAAAGAGATTCACCTTGAAGACTGCCACATCCTTCCATGGAACTATCCTGATTTCCATACAAAAGTCATATTTTTAAGGGTGGTTAATGCATCTGTGTAACAATAGACACAATTAGACCAATATTGTTAAGAGATAGGTAGTAGGAGGAAAGCAGCAGGTCTTGTTCCTGGAGTAGGATATCAAGAGCAAGGAACACGCTCAGTTTAAAAAGAAGTACTTCTGTTTTATTTATTGTTTTGGTTCTACAAACCTCAGAGTGTAAATTTTGACAATGTATTTTAAAAGATAAAGTGGAAAATCATGAAAGAAAATTGACACTTTTTCAAGAGATGTGTTATTAAAGTTTGAGTTGGAATTGTTTCAGTGCTACTCCTATGTTCCTTCTAAGTTGACACATCAGTTCTCTAACTTAATGTAAAGAAACCTAAGTCAGTACTGTATTTTTAAAAATTCCAGATTAAGTTAATATACAGCTAATTAAGCTACTGCTCTATAAGTGTTATGGGTATAGAGTAGTCAGTATTGAAGTCCTAGGCTTCACAAAAATAAAAAAAACTGTCCTCATTATTTGATCGGTCATATTTAGGTATTTTCTATGCAATATTTGAAAGCAGTAAAAATCTGTTTTACATGGAAAGGAAATTTTAACTTAAGTTTGCAATATGAAAGCAAGCTAAAAGCAATTAATGGTACCTGACTTCAGAAATAAGAAGATGCATCTTAACCACTATAGTGCCAAAAGTCTAACTATAGGCCATTGAAACAATTAGCATAGCAAAAGTAGAATAAAGTATGCATTGAAATTATTCTTATAGAAATGACATAGTATAGTGTCCAATCTATGCAATATTTGAAAGCAGTAAAAATCTGTTTTACATGGAAAGGAAATTTTAACTTAAGTTTGCAATATGAAAGCAAGCTAAAAGCAATTAATGGTACCTGACTTCAGAAATAAGAAGATGCATCTTAACCACTATAGTGCCAAAAGTCTAACTATAGGCCATTGAAACAATTAGCATAGCAAAAGTAGAATAAAGTATGCATTGAAATTATTCTTATAGAAATGACATAGTATAGTGTCCAGTTTAGGGTGTTGCAGTTAATGTTGTGTATAATATATATAATTTAAGCTCAGTTGAAACTGTTTTATGAGAAAATTCTTGTTTTACTCAACTTTTTTTCTCACTCAAGTTTATAAAGTAATAAGGTCTATCATTTTAGATTTCAAGTAACTACAATTTATTGAATATAGTCTATATACAGTGGAAGAAGAACTAAAGAGCCTCTTGATGAAAGTAAAAGATGAGAGTGAAAAAGTTGGCTGAAAACTCAACATTCAGAAAACAAAGATTACAGCATCTGGTTCCATCACTTCATGGCAAATAGATGGGGAAACAGTGGAAACAGTGACTCACTTTGTTTGGGGGAGGGGGGTTCCAAAATCACTACAGATGATGACTGCAGCCATGAAATTAAAAGACCCTTGCTCCTTGGAAGAAAAGTTATGACCAACATAGACAGTGTAGTAAAGAGCAAAGACATCACTTTGGCAACAAATGTCCATCTAGTCAAAGCTATGTTTTATTCTAGTAGTCCTATATGGATGTGACAGTTGGACCATAAAGAAAGCTGAGCACCAAAGAATTGATGCTTTGGAACTGTGGTGTTGGAGAAGACACTTGAGAATCCCTTGGAATACAAGGAGATCCAACCAGTCCATCCTAAAGGAAATCAGTCCTTAATATTCATTAGAAGGACTGATGTTGAAGATGAAACTCCAATACTTTGGCCCCCAGATGTGAAGAACTGACTCAATGGAAAAGACCTTGATACTGGGAAAGATTGAAGGCAGGATTACAAGGGGATGGCAGAGGATGAGATGGTTGATGGCATCACCAACTCGACGGACATGAGTTTGAGGAAACTCTAGGATTTGGTGATGGACAGGGAGGCCTGGCATGCTGCAGTCCATGGGGCTGCAAAGAGTCAGACATGACTGAGCAACTGAACTGAACAGTGGCTTCCCAGGTGGTGCAATTGTAGAGAATCTGCCTGCTAATGGAAGAGATGCAGGTTTGATCTGTAGGTCAGGAAGATCCCCTGGAGGAGGAAATGACAACCCACTCCTCTATTCCTGTCTGGAAAATTCCATAGACAGAGGAGCCTGGTGTGCTGCATATAGTCCATAGGGTCACAAAGAGTCGGACACAACTGAGTGACTGAGCATGCATCTATATATATAGTATAGACAAAGACTAGAGCAGCCATTATATGATATTAATTATGTTGAAAGAATGTCATTTTAGAGATTTCTAGAAAAAAGAGGCCATGCGTTCTGTTATCAGGATCTTCAATTCACCTGTCCTTGTTCCTTCAACAACTGAAAATCTGAAGCATTTCATTCTTACAATCTTAATCTTACAGGTAGTGCTTAGGAACCTTTCTCCATGTTTAGTACTTTAAAATTAAACAGATGTAGTTAGCTATTGAGGAGAAGGTGATGGCACCCCACTCCAGTACTCTTGCCCGGAAATCCCATGAATAGAGGAGCCTGGTGGGCTGCAGTCCATGGAGTTGCAAAGAGTCACACACGACTGAATAACTTTACTTTCACTTTTCACTTTCATGCCTTGGAGAAGGAAATGGAAACCCACTCCAGTGTTCTTTCCTGGAGAATCCCAGGGATGGGGGAGCATGGTGGCCTGCCGTCTATGGGCTCGCACAGAATCGGACACGACTGAAGTGACTTAGCAGCAGCAGCAGTTAGCTATTGAATCCTGTATTGTAAAAGTTCAAATACTTTCACTTGTTTTATATTAACTCTGAATACTTATACATTATATTAGATCATATATTGAAGAGACTATGTAGATGTATATAATAAATATATTTTTCTCTGAATTAAGAACTCAATCTTGAGCTTAAATTGATCTTTAAGTGTCTAATTGGGGACTTCCCTAGTGGTCCAATGATTAATACTTCATCATCCCAGTGCAAGGAGCATGGGTTCAATTTATGGTCAGAGATCTAAGATCCTACCATTTGCACACAGCCAAAAAGTTTAAGAAAGGTCTACATGGATTTAGTGTAATGATGTCTTTCCAAAGCTTCCTAGAAGAGATGAATCACAGGAGTAATGAGTATATTATTCTGAAAATGAGCTAGGTCTAGAATAAAACTATGTGCTATGCTTAGTTGTGTCTGACTGCTTGTGACCCCCATGAACTGTAGCCTGCCAGATTCCTCTGTCCATGGGATACTCCAGGGGAGAATACTGGAATAGATCGCCTTGCCTTCCTCCAGGAGAGCTTCCCAACTCAGGGATAGAACACAGGTCTTCCACATTGCAGGTAGATTCTTCACTGACTGGGCCACCAGGGAAGCCCAAGAATTCTGGAGTAGGTAGCCTATCCTTTCTCCAGGGGATCTTTTTGATTTAGGAGTCTAACAGGGGTCTCCTGCATTGCAGATAGATTCTTTACCAACTGAGATATCAGGGAAGCCCTTATATTTTGGAATACGATCAATCTATTAGAATACATGGATGTGACAGAATCATAAAGTATTTACCATTTCAAACGATCTAGCAACAGTAAAGGGAAAGATCTGATCATTGATAGTGTGTTACTGCTATGAAAATTGACATGATATGGACTGGAGTTTTTCACTGCTACACTTTTTATATGTGCTTAGAAGTTCCAAGAGGGCTGTGATTCCTTTCCTCAGGAATATAGGCACTACTGTTGTTACAGACAGTGTTTTGAATAAGTTAGCAGTTTCCAGGATTGATCTTCTTTGTCAAATCATTAGCCTAAGTGCAAAACTTACGTCAGTAAAGGTGCTGTTAAGACAGATTAGCATTGTCACATTGATATTAGTTTTTTTAATAAGGGACAGATAAATAGGAGATTTCAAGTACAAATACCTGGGTAATCAGAAAAGAAATACAATTAAATATTTAGCCTGCACATCTGATTAAATTTTCAAACTGCCCAAGGGATGACTCAGTAACTTGCTGTCCTAGAAAGTTTAAGCAATCTCTCATAGAAATTTCTATGGATTTTAGTTAGGTCTTCCCTGGTACCTCAAACAGTAAAACATCCACCTGCAATGCAGGAGACCTAGGTTCGATCCCTGGGTCAGGAAGCTCCCCTGGAAAAGGAAGAGGCAACCCACTCCAGTATTCTTGCCTGGAAAATTCTGTGGACAGAGGAGCCTGGTGGGCTATAGTACACAAGGTCCCAAAGAGTTGGGCATGACTGAGTGACTAACACACAAATGGACTTTAGTTAATTAATATATGTACCTTAAGATAGTGAAATTATTTTTAATCCATTTATCCATTTGTTTTAAGCAAGGTCAGTGAGCATACCAAGATAGTGATTATAGTCCAAGTAGAGTTCTGTGAATAGAAAAAGCAATGTGTTACAAAATGTTTAATATTAATTATTCTTTCAAATCAAAAAAGTAAAAATAAAAATTCAAGATGAATTAAACTAATTTTAAATTGGCTAACATAAATAAGAACCATAAATAAAACCAATTTTCATATCTTGCCTCTAAAATTTTATTTGCCTTGTCTGTGTTTTCCTTTATTGCAAACCTACTTTCTCCACATGACAATGTAGATACTCTTGGACTGAATTCCTCTTGCCTCCAGACTTGAGCAAATACCCAAAAAAAGTGGAATGTGACCTCTTTATCGGGTTCTCCAGACATTCATCTGTCCACAGTGAGACCCTTTGCCTGTCAGATGTTCCTAGTCATTCCTCATGCCTGTTCAATTTCCCCTCCGGAGATTCTGTTTATCTCTGCTTGCTGCCTCCTTTCCTTTAAAAATCCCTTTTCTGTGTGCATCAAATGCAAAGAAAGGAAGAAAAGAATTTGAATAACTGTAATGATAAATATCTTAGAAAAATTTATAACTTCTTTGTAAAGCAATTTATAAATATATCAATAAATGCCTATTTCCAAATTTGAATACAATTTCTCACATTAGGAATTTGCTCTATAATATTATGATATTATAATGTATATGACTATTATTTTCAGTTTGAGATAAAATGTGATTAGATATTTTACATTCACTACCTGCCACTGGGAGAGTTCATCAAGTTTTGAATTTGTATTAATATGACTTTTCAAGTAGAGAGAATTTCCCAGGGTAATGCAGATAATTAAGAACTGAGCCAAATTTAAGCTTAGATTTGTCTAAATCATTTCTTATTCTTTTCCTAACTTTGTGACTATATTATATTTTACTTATAGGATTGATTCAATAAATCTATGTGGGCATATTTCATTATAATGTTTTCTATGCTATGAAAAATTAGAAAAGCTAAACATCGAATATTATGCAAATGAATTAATACATTTTTAAATATTAGTCAAAATTATATACATACACAGTATAGAAATATTGAAACCATTTGTGCCATACTAAAAGTAAAAGTGAAAATACTATTAGCTTTATCCTACAGACTATAAGCATAAAATAAACAAGTTTGCCCATGTGAAAAGCTGCCAATAGGTTGTACTTACAGAAAAAAATTAAACCAATATTGTGAGGGAAGGGACTTATTTTTCAAGATTGACAATGTGGATGTCAGCCTTTATGCAAAGCTCCATGGAGACCAGCTAGACCCGACTGCTTAAGTAATGAAATCTAGTAGAGGTTTGAGGTAAAGTATCAACTCACACACCCACCATGTCATAGAAGATATAATCACAAATTTAGACTTTTTTCTGGATTACATTACAATAGAGGCTAGGCCTTCTGCAACCAGGAATGCTGATCTTCTGTCCTGCCACTGACATGACATATTATCCAGAAATGACAAGATTTGGACTATTACCCTCCAGACATGTCATGAGAAGAGCTAACTCTACCCATCCATGAAGGAAGTGATGGGACCAATCACCATCTACTCATCTTCTTGATTCCTTTAAACTCTTACCTTTGAGTAAGACAGAGGAGGCTCTAATGGTCACTTCATCACGTATCTTGAACGTTACTTAGTCCAAAAGTCAGAGTACCTCTCCAGGAGTCTGATAGAGACTTCTGCTAGATTTTTTGTACTCCTTAAGATGTAATGGGGAATGGGAAACACATACCCCTGCTAGTGTTTATTCTAGTGCTATATGGCAAATAGACAAGGAAATGGCAACCCACTCCAGTGTTCTTGCCTGGAGAATCCCAGGGACAGGGTAGCCTAGTGGGCCACCGTCAGTGGGGTCTCACAGAGTTGGACACGACTGAAGCGACTTAGCAGCAGCAGCATTACAAATAGACAGGGGAACAATGAAAATAGTGAAATACTTCATTTTGGGGGGCTCTAAGATCACTGCAGATGATGACTGCAGCCATGAAATTAAAAGACCCTTGCTCCTTGGGAGAAAAGCTATGAGCAAAGTATATAACATATTAAAAAGCAGAGACATTACTTTGCCAATAAATGTCTGTCTAGTCAAAGCTATGGTTTTTCCAGTAGTCATGTATGGGTGTGAGAGATGAACTATAAAGAAAGCTGAACACCAAAGAATTGGTAAGTTTATTTTTTTTAATTTTTTTACATGATATCTTTTATTTTATTTATTTATTTGTTTGTTTGTTTGTTTAATGCTTTATTCCATTTCACAGTACTGTATTGGTAAGTTTAAACTGTAGTGCTGGAGAAGACTCTTAAGAGTCCCTTGGACTGCAAAGAGATCCAATCAGTCTCTGGTTGGATGGCATCAAGGACTCGATGGACATGATTTGAGTAAGCTCCGGGAGTTGGTGATGGACAGGGAAGCCTGGCATGCTGTAGTCCATGGGGTCAGAAATGGTTGGACATGACTGAGCTACTGAACTGAACTGACCTGGGTATAAAATCCTTGTCTAATTATTCTGTCTCTTGCCAATAAACTCAAGGAGAATTAAAGCCATGTTAAGGCCAACTTGTTGCAAATAGTTAAACCTAAAAATACCTTTTGTTGTTACTGAGATTATAGTCCAGTATAGATGTATACAAGTTTGTACAGAGAAACTCATAATGTAATGGAACCTACTTTAGGGGAAATTAACCCAGGAAAGGCATCCCTGAAAAGCTGCATATCAGATAGTGTGGATATATGTGTTCTAATATAGATGTAGAGAAAGACAATTCTCTTAGCAATCTAGAGAATGTCTTCCACAGGAGAAGACTAATGGCAAAAGTGGATAATGTGCTATTTGACATGTCTAAGTAAGAACTGACAAAGTTTGCTACTAGGGAAGTGTGTTTTCTATGATGTTTAGGAATGGTTAGGTTAGGAGCTCAGGTGGGAGGATTGTGCATCTAGCAGGAATATCCTTCTCACTAGGGAATTATCCTATGGCTCAACTTTAAAGAATTCGCCTACAATGCAGGAGACACAGGAGACACAGTTTCGATTTCTAGGTCCGGAAGATCGCCTGGAGGAGGAAATGGCAACCTCCTTCACTATTCTTCCCCCAAAAGCCCCATGGCCATGGGAGCCTGGAGGGTTGCAGTCTAAAGAGTTGAGCATGACAGAGTGACTGAGTGGATACACATCCTAATAATTCTTCAGAAGCTAATATTTCAGTGCATTTCTCTAAGCATTACCTTTAACTCATCTCTATATTAATCAACTCATTAAAAAATCTGTATTTTACTGTAACATTTATTTCTGCATCTTTTAATTTTTCTTTAAGCTTAGTGTGTCTTACTCTTTGTAACTACTCAGTGTTTTCTGGAATGAATTTAATGCTACTCTCAGTTCAGTTTAGTCATTCAGTTGTGTCCGATTCTGTGCGACCCCATGGACTGCAGCACACCAGGCTTCCCTGTCCATCACCAACTCCCGGAGCTTACTCACACTCATGTCCATCGAGTCCTTGATGCCATCCAACCACGTCATGCTCCATCTTCCCCTTCTTTTCCCACTTTCAATCTTTCCCAGCATCAGTCCTTATCAAATGAGTCAGTTCTTCCCATCAGGTGGCCAAAGTATTGGAGCTTCAGCATCAGTCCTTTCAATGAATATTCAGGATTGATTTCTTTTAGGATAGACTGTATGGATCCCCTTGCAGTCCAAGGGACTCTCAAGAGTCTCCTCCAACACCACAGTTCAAAAGCATTAATTCTTTGGTTCTAAGCTTTTTTTAATAGTCCAACTCTCACATCCACACATGATTACTGAAAAACCATTGCTTTGACTAAACCAAACTTTATTGGCAAAGTAATGTGTTTGGTTTTTAATATGCTTTCTAGATTGAACATAGATTTCTTTCCAAGGAGCAAATGTCTTTTAATTTCATGGCTGTAGTCAACATCTACAGTGATTTTGGAGACCCCAAAAATAAAGTCTCTCACTGTTTCCATTGTTTCCCCATCTATTTGCCATGAAGTGATGGGACTGGATGCTATAATCTTAGTTTTCTGAATGTTGAGTTAAGTCAACTTTTTCACTCTTCTCTTTTACCTTCATCAAGAGGCTTTTTAGTTTTTCTTCACATTCTGCCATAAGGATGGTGTTATCTGCATACCTAAGGTTATTGATATTTCTCCTGGCAATCTTGATTCCAGCTTGTTCTTCATCCAGCCCAGGGTTTAACATGATGTACTCTGCATATAAATTAAATAAGCAGGGTGACAATATACAGCCTTGACTTACTCCTTTCCTGATTTGCAAACAGTTGTTGTTCCATGTCCAGTTCTAACTGTTGTTTCCTAACCTGCATACAGAGTTCTCAAGAGACAGGTAAGGTGGTCTAGTATTCCCACCTCTTTACAAGAATCTTCCACAGTTTGTTGTGGTTGTAAAAAAGACTTTGGCATAGTCAATAAAGTAAAAATAGATGTTTTCTGGAATTCTCTTGCTGTTTTGATGATCCAGCGGATGTTGGCAATTTGATCTCTGGTTTCTCTGCCTTTTCTAATTTGAGCATCTGGAAGTTCAAGGTTCATGTACTGTTGAAGCCTGGCTTGGAGAATTTTGAGCATTACTTTAGTAACGTGAGATGAGTGCAATTGTGGTGGTAATTTGAATATTCTTTGGCATTGCCTTTCTTTGGGATTGGAATGTGGCCACTGCTGAGTTTTCCAAATGTGCTGGCAAATTGAGAGCAACAGTTTCACAGCATCATCTTAGGATTTGAAATAGCTCTACTGGAATTCCATCACCTCCACTAGCTTTGTTCGTAGTGATGTTTCCTAAGGCCCACTTTACTTCACATTCCAGGATGTCTGGCTCGAGGTAACCATTTGATTATCTGGGTTGTGAAGATCTTTTTTTGTATAGTTTTTCTGTGTATTCTTACCACCTCTTCTTAGTATCTTCTGCTTCTGTTAGGTCCATAGCATTTCTGTCTTTTATTGTGCCCATCTTTGCATGAAATGATCCCTTGGTATCTCTGATTTCTTTGAAGTGATCTCTAGTCTTTCCCACTCTGTTGTTTTCCTCTATTTTTTGCATTGATCACCGAGGAAGGCTTTCTTATCTCTCCTTGCTATTCTTTGGAACTCTGCATTCAAACGGATGTATCTTTCCTTTTCTCTTTTGCCTTTCACTGCTCTTCTTTTCTCAGCTATTTGTAAGGCCTCCTCAGACAACCATTTTGCCTTTTTGCATTTCTTTTTCTTGGGGATGGTCTTGATCACTGCCTCCTGTACAATGTTACGAACCTCTGTCCATATTTCTTCAGGCACTCTGTCTGTAAAATCTAATCCCTTGAGTGTATTTGTCACTTCCACTGTGTAATTGTAAGAAATTTGATTTAGGTCACACCTGAATGGTTAGTGGTTTTCCCTTCTTTCTTCAACTGAAGTCTGAATTTGGCAATCAGGAGTTCATGATCTGAACCACAGTCAGCTCGCAATCTTGTTTTTGTTGACTATATAGAGATTTTCCACCTTTGACTGCAAAGAGTATAATCAATCTGATTTCAGTATTGACCACCTGGTGATCTCCCTATGTAGAGTCTTCTCTTATGTTGTTGGAAGTGGGTGTTTGCTTTGACCAGTTGTAACAACTCTGTCAGCCTTTTCTCTGCTTCATTCCATACTCCAAGTCCAAATTTGCCTGTCACTCCAGGTATTTTGGGACTTCCTACTTTTGCATTCCAGTCCCCTATAATGAAAAGGACATCTTTTTTGGGTGTTAGTTTTAAAAGCTCTTGTAGATCTTCATAGAACCATTCAACTTCAGCTTCCTAAGCATTACTGGTCCAGGCATAGACTCAGATTATTACCATGATATTGAATGGTTTGCCTTGGAAATGAACAGAGATCATTCTGTCATTTTTGATATTGCATCCAAGTACTGCATTTCAGACTCTTGTTGAATATGATGGCTACTCCATTTCTTCTAAGGGATTCTTGCCCACTGTAGTAGATATAATGGTCATATGAGTTAATTCACCCATTCCAGTCCAGTTCAGTTCACTGATTCCTAAAATGTCAATGTTCACTCTTGTCATCTCCTTAATGCTCTTTTAGCTTTCATCAAAAAGCTATTAAACATAACTATTGGCCAAAAGGAAAAAGTTGGAAAGAATCATAAAAATAATCATCTTTGCACCTAGAATATATGGACTGCAGCACAAATACAGATGAGAAGCATCCCAAGATTAATATTTTGATAAGAAAGAGCTTGACAAGTTAAAACATCATTCAACATCTGATAGTGATAGTGAGTAGATACTTGTGGGGCTCCTGGTCACAAAAGCCCTCTTGTGTCCCCTAGTTATTGATTACAACCTCCATGAATTTTCCTAAGTTCCAGCTGGACACGTTTAAATAGAGAAGGGTGTGGAATGGGGAGACAATGGAGAAACAGTTTAAAAGACAATAACACAGTGCAATCTTGGGGTAGTCCTGGTTTTCCCTCATGAGATATACATAACAATATTTTTGAGCCATTTTACAAATACTGAAACCCTCTCAAGTGAGAGAAGTTAAAGGTATACTGCTTATAAGCACTAGACCCTAATAAATAGTTGGAACCAGAAGGTTGATGATACTGATTCCCACCTACCTCAGTACTAACCACCCAGAAGAATGGCCATGAGCTAACCATACTCTCTTTGAATCATTGCTATAAAACTCCTCACTACCTGCTCCAGGTCTGGGCACACAGTTTTGAGACCATGAGCCTGCTGCGGCCCCTTGTGCCTGAAAAGCCATTCTTTCCTACTTTACCAAAGCTCTGTCTCCAAGATTTAATTCAGTGATGGGGTATTGGCTTCAATACTAATTACCTTTCATGGGTAAACAAGAAATCATTTAAAAAGGGAGAAAAATTAGTGCTATCAGTGTTATGTCATGCCATAAGAAATGATAAATTTAGTATTTATACAAATAAATTATATAACATTTTATAGATGAAAAATTGTGTAAATAAAACATAAATTTGGCCCTTACCTTTGAATAGTCTTTATCAAATATCACGTTTTAATATTAGTTTACATGTAATGTTACTGGAACCTGAAAGAGTATATTTCATTTTACTGATTGTGATATGAACTGTTTTCCAAATATCTGTCAGTTGTATTAGGAACATAGTAAGTATGGACATGGCAGTCAAACTAAGTTTTTTTCAAGCTAATCTCCAAAATACACTAATATTAAATCCAATGCTGAATCTTGAAATCAATCTCCATATTTGAAATTCTACTTTCTTATATAATTCTTAATAATGTAAACATAAATAATTTCAATTTTTTATTTCTATCATATACTTTCAACATGAAATCTGTCTCTTATACACATCTGAGTCTGATTTAAGAAGAAAAGCAGTGGAAAAATACACACACAGGCATGCCTTTTGTCATATGCTGACAAATTTTTTTTTTCTTCCCCCATTGTGGATTTTTGAAATGAAGGAAGGCCGCCCTGTGTGGCCGCGCTCTTCAGGTGGTTCTGATAAGACACAACGCAGATGGTCCCCGGGGGGGCTGAGCATCCGGCGAGTTTGTGTGGCCCGTGGGGATTTTAACGAGGAAGCGAATGTGTTGTGTAACGTTCCCTACGTCCAATGATTCACT
>SJYC01127638.1:0-10579 GCA_006408675.1 Madoqua kirkii | reverse complement strand
GTGTCTGACTGTGCGACCTCATGGACCGTAGCTCTCCAGGCTCCTCCGTCCATGGATTCTCCAGGCAGGAATACTGGAGTGGGGTGCCATGCCCTCCTCCTGGGACATGCTCTATTCTTGGCGAAAATTCAACGTTAGTGCTTATATAAGTTAACACCAGATATTTAAAGACAGGAATAGTAGCACATTGGATTCCTCCTCAACTTTTAGCTTCTTTCAACAGCCCTGCCTATTCCACAGGGTTATTTTAAGGATTAAATGAGGAAATGAAACCACTTTGTAAACTGTGAAGTACTGCCCTGATGTAATGTTTCATTAACAAATTAATTTACAAACGGCTGGGACAAGGTGCTTTTTGAATGCTGGTTTCATTCCTATAAGAATTAGGGGTGGGGAGTGCTCCAGTGTGGTCTACCAAGCAAAACGAAGGGCTAGGGCGTTTCCTGATGTCAGGGCACCGATGTGCAGAATTCCAATAGTTGACATCAAACAGTAGCAATCGAGTGTGTGGAAACCCATCTGGTTCTCATATTGGCTGAGCCGAGGTGGTGAAGTGGAGGATTTTTTCCTTTGCTGAATTTGAACAAATCCTCCTGTGCTTTCACCACACAACTGAAGACAATGTAAACTGTATTCAGCCTGGTTCCCTGTTCTTTAATGGACTCCGTCCGCAAAGCCTAGGCTATCTCGGAAGACAAAGGTGGGAGCGGTATATATCATATTTGTCAGAACAGAAATTCCGGAGTTCCTGAGTGATCCGGCAAAAGTGTCACCAGTTCATTCAGCTCAGAAGGTATGCGTGAGACCTGGGAGGTGAACCAAACAGAAACCAGACCTCCCCAGTTTTTAAATGTTCTCAGCTGCGTTTTTGTGGGAAATATATTTCTTGGAGGCTTGCCTCTTCTTTGTTGAGTGCTGTGACTGAGGTTTCTGCCTAACAGCGGTGGTGGGCGTGCTGGTGACAGAAATGCTAAGGCCAGACACAGAAGCCTGGATAAAGAAAGCAAACTCTCTCTAAGAAGAATGCACGATTAACTCCATGTGTTACAAGAACAGTGTCATTATAGAGATGGGCGTCTCTGGCAGATGCAAAATATTTTACTTTATTCCCTTCTGAGACCACAGCATGTTCAGATGTGTATAAGAGACAGCATATAAGCAGTGAAATAGAATTTTAGTTATATTTGCAAGGCAACTATGACTGTTCACAGTTTATAATATCTCTGATATAGTTATGCAACCATTAATGTTTTCAAAATAAACTTTTATTTAAAGTAAAAATAATAACATACGGTATATATGGTGATGGCTCAAACAGTAAAGAATCTATCTGCAATGCAGGACACCTGGGTTCCAACCCTGGGTAGAGAAGATATCCTGGAGAAGGGAATAGCTACCCACTCCACTATTCTTGTCTGGAGAATTCCATGGACTGTATAGTCCATGGGGTCACCGAGAGTCAGACACAACTAAGAGAATAGCATTTTCACTTTTTTCATATATATATATATATATATATATATATATATATTCAGTCAGTTCAGTTACTCAGTCATTTCCAACTCTTTCTAAACCCATGGGCTGAAGCACATCAGGCTTCCCTGTCCATCACCAACTCCCGGAGATTGCTCAAACTCATGTCCATCAAGTACTTGATGCCATCCAGCCATCTCATCCTCTCTTGTGCCCTTCTCCTTCTACCTCCAATCTTTTCCAGGATCAGAGTCTTTTCAAATAAGTCAGTTCTTCACATCAGGTGGCCAGAGTATTGGAGTTTAAGCTTCAGCATCAGAGCTTCCAACGAATATTCAGGACTGACTTCCTTTAGGACGAACTGGTTGGATCTCCTACAGTCCAAGGGACTCTAAAAAGTCTTCTCCAACACTACAGTTCAGAAGCATCAATTCTTCAGCACTCAGCTTTCTTTATAGTCCAGCTCTCACATCCATACATGACTACTGGAAAAACCAAAGCTTTGACTAGATGGACCTTTGTTGGCAAAATAGTTTCTACTTTTGAACATGCTGTCTGGTTGGTCACAGCTTTTCTTTCAAGGAGCAAGCATCTTTTAGTTTCATGGCTGCAGTCACCATCTGCAGTGATTTTGGAGTCCAAGAAAATAAAATCTGTCACTGTTTCCATTGTTTCCCCATCTATTTGCCTTGAAGTGATGGGACCAGATGCCATGATCTTAGTTTTTTGATGTTGAGTTTTAAACCAACTTTTTCACTCTCCTCTTTCACTTTCATCAAGAGGCTCTTTAGTTCTCCACTTTCTGCCATAAGGGTGGTGTCTTCTGCATATCTGAGGTAATTGATATTTCTCCTGGCAGTCTTGATTCCAACATGTGCTTCATCCAGGCATTTTGCATGATGTACTCTGCGTATAAGTTATATAAGCAGGGTGACAATATACAGCCTTGACTTACTCCTTTCATGATTAGGAACCAGTATGTTGTTCCATGCCCCATTCTAACTGTTGCTTCTTGAGCTGCACACTGATTTCTCAGGATGCAGGTAAGGTAGTCTGGTATCCCCATCTCTTGAAGAATTTTTCAGTTTGTTGTGATTTACAGAGTTGAAAGCTTTGGTGTAGTCAATAAAGCTGAAGTAGACGTTTTTTCTGGAACTCTCTTGCTTTTTTGTTGATCCAATAGATGTTGGCAATTTGATATCTGGTTCCTCTGACTCTTCTAAATCCAGCTTGGACATATGGAAGTTTATGGTTCACATAATGTTGAAGCTTGGCATGGAGGATTTTGAGCATTACTTTGCTAGTGGGTGAGATGAGTGCAGTTGTGGAGTAGTTTGAACTTTCCTTGGCATTGCCTTTTGAGATTGGAATAAAAACTAACCTTTTCCAGTCCTGTGGCCACTGCCGAATTGTCCAAATTTGCTGGCATATTGAGTGTGGCACTTTAACAGCATCATCTTTCAGGATTTGAAATAGCTCAACCGGAATCCTATCATCTCCACTAGCTTTGTTCATAGTGATGCTTCTTACGGACTGCTTGACTTCACATTCCAGGATATCTATCTCTAGGTTAGTGATCACACCATCATGGTAATCTGAGTCATGAGGATCTTTTTGTGTTTGTTGTTAGCTCTCAGTAAATAATGCAAAATGAAAAAGCTGAATATCCTTTATGTATCCCAAGACAAAAGCAGTATCTCATTTGTACAGGAATCTAGGCTTAAAATTTCCACTCACACAAATAGAAATTCAAGGAGGGAAAATCATAATTAAAGGCCATTAGCTTTCATATACTGTCTGAATATGGGTGCATGTCCTACTAAAAGTTCCAATAGCCACTGTATGTGAAAGCAAACAAATCACTGGTTGGCAAATTGCAGTAAATGCTCAGTTTGTTGAAAACACTGCTTATTACAGAGTAGTATGGAGAAAAAGGTGCTTTTGGTGACCAAGTAACAATATGGTTGTGGAAGGAATAAAAGTAAAAATATCAAAGAGAGAAAGTACTGACATATTTTATCAATGTGGCTTATGTGAAGCCATTATTTAATTTTATGACAACTAAGTGTGTTTGACTGCAATGGAGTACTCTTTTAAATCTTGTTCTTATATTAAGTGGCCAGCAGTAATCAAAGTCTATCAAGATGAGAGTACTGAGCAATTCCTTTGGAAAGAGATATGGGAGGAAAAGTTGAACTTGCATCAAGTTCATATGTATGGAGGAAATATTGGAAGAATGGGTTATTCACATCTTCTCAGCTGCATTACCTCCAGTCAATGGTCTCAAACAATAAAAGGTAAATCTTCCTTATGAGGGAAAATTTATGATAAATTCTAAGACTGATTATGAAAGTTAGAAAGTGATATGCACTGAGGTAAAAGGCAATCATGTAGGAAAGTTAGATGTTGACACAGATTTAGTAATAAAATGTTCATGTGACTGAACCATACACAGAACTCAAATAATTTGTTTGGAAGAAGAAAACAGGCAGGAAGGGTCTGAGAGGCTCATTAGCAAAGTAACTATGAGAGAGGGAAAGAGGAAATTTTATTTAAAAGATTAGGTTTATTTCTGTAAGGAATATTGCACAGAGTTCAAAAGGTTAGAACAGTAGAAGACTTGTTTGATTTTTTTAACTAACAAATTCATTCACTCAGTCATGTCCAACTCTTGTGACTCCATGGACTGCAGCACACCAGGCTTCCTGGTCCATCACCAACTCCCGGAGCTTGCTCAGACTCATGTCCATGGAGTCAGTGATGCTATCCAGCCATCTCATCCTCTGTCATCCTTTTCTCCTCCTGCCCCCAATCCCTCCCAGCATCAGGGTCCTTTCCAATGAGTCAACTCTTCACATAAGGTGGCTAAAGTATTGGAGTTTCAGCTTCAGCATCATTCCTTCCAATGAATATTCAGGACTGACTTTCTTTAGGATGGACTAGTTGGATCTCCTTGCTCCAAGGGACTCTAAACAGTCTTCTCCAACACCACAGTTCAAAAGCATCAATTCTTCAGCACTCAGCTTTCTTTATAGTCCAGCTCTCAAATCTATACATGACTACTGGAAAAACCAAAGCTTTGACTAGATGAACCTTTGTTGGCAAAATAATGTTTCTGCTTTTGAACATGCTATCTGGTTGGTCACAATTTTTCTTTCAAGGAGCAAGCATCTTTTAATTTCATGGCTGCAGTCACCATTTGCAGTGATTTTGGAGTCCAAGAAAATAAAGTCTGTCATTGTTTCCATTGTTTCCCATCTATTTGCCATGAAGTGATGGGACCAGATGCCATCATCTTAGTTTTTTAATGTTCAAGCCAATATTTTTACTCTTTCTCTCATTTTCATCAAGAGGCTTGTTAGTTCTTCTTCACTTCCTGCCATAAGGGCAGTGTCAACTGCGTGTCTTAGGTTATTGATATTTCTCCCAGTGATCTTGATTCCAGCTTGTGCTTCATCTTGCCCAGCATTTTGCATGACATACTCTGCACAGAAGTTAAATAAGCAGGGTCACAATATACAGCCTTGACATATACCTTTCCCATTTGGAACCAGTCCACAATGGAATGCAAATATCTGCCATGTACTTAAGTAGAAATTTTCTGAATCTTTTTTTTGTTATTGTTGTCTTACAAAAATGTTTTCCATAATAAACACACTACACATCTGGAGGATAATGAAAAATGTTATGGATATGGCAGATGAGCACAAAGTAAGTGGCTTATTCTTCATGTATGTATGACAGACCCTTGATGGCTTTTGATTTTTTATTCTTTGCACAGAAATCTGTTAAGAAGAGTTATCCCACTCAATATCCACTAGCATGTGATGTAAGCAAAGGTGGAAATGGGCAAGACACGTACTTTGAATGCTTTGCTGAACTAGTAACCTCTGTGTTAGTAGAGTAATGGTTCAAGAAGTTTCAGGCCTTTGTCATCAGCATTTATAGCAGCAGTCCTCAACCTTTTGTTACTAGGGACAGGTTTTGGGGGAAGACAATTTTTTCACAGGCGTAGGGGGAGGAGATGGTTTTGGGCTGGTTCAAGTGCATTACATTTATTGTGCACTGTATTTCTAATCTTACGCTACCACTGATCTCACAGGAGGTACCACCGATCCACATCCCAGAGGTTGGGGACCCCAGATTTATAGTTCTGTTCCTTGAAGTGATAACATTGTCAACCATTATATCGCCAAGGACACCCTTACCTTACAATTTCAAAATCTCACTCTATTCAGAATACACCCACTAACTAATAATTTCATCCCGTATGCCCAGCTTTTTAAATTCCTAATATAAACTGATTTAAAAGAGAATTGCTTAGTTTTGGGAACATGTTCACCTTACCTTAACAAAGATCTCTATTGTTAAACCATATTAAATGTGGCCAAGAATTGTCAAGAAACTGTGTGAGTATTTTATGCTGATATTCATCAGCTTTTTCTTTAATCTAGGAAACTAGATAAGAGTTGTTAATTTACTAATTGGAAAGGAATATAAATTTGTTCACCGGGGAACACTTGGAATGAAGAAGGAAACGGCAAAAAGTGAAGGTTTAAACAGATGTGAAAATGTTAAAAAGTTCAATGCTCCACAGTGCAGAGTAATAAAAATATTGAAAATGGACAGAAGTTTTGGTGAGTATAGTGTTCCTGGAAAAGAATGACATAGTGCTTCCTGTTCTCTGGGGACTTAATTATGAGCTCTTCTGTATAGTGCACGTCAAGTATTGACAGGCAGACTGTTTGTATTTGCTTCTTAATTAAAGACTGTCCTCTCAAACCCCTGAAAATGTTTATCAAAGCCATCTTACTACGCTAACAAGCATAATGTGAAGCCACATGTTGGGAAGCCAAAAAAATTTAGAAAATAAAATAGAGTTTAAGTTTCTTCACAGACTGAAAAAGAGAAACTTTCTGTAACTTTCAAGGAAAAAAAATCTTTTCATTTGTCTCTCTAGGTTTTCTGCCATATTTTTTAATATTTCCCATACTGCACATAAAGATCAATCATATATTTCTGAACTCCCAGAATTGCATCTACGGTGGTAACTTTTATCAAAAATTGTAATCTTGGGATAAGCCTTATGATAACAAATTTCACTCTTCAGTTTCTTTGATAAATGCTCTAATTCAGTTTTCATGTAGATGTTCCTAAATATTTTAAATGTATTTGGCACATGAAAGTAAACAGGAAATGGACAATTTTCTAATTGTGTCAAATCCATTCTTGTAATAATATCATGCCTTGGGAATGTTTTAAAGGGAGTATCATTAATAATCCATGAAATATTTTGTAATGTCTTGAATCTATGAAGGATTAAATGGCAAGGAATAGGGACATTTACAATAGAAATAATTTCAGGAGTGTATTTGATTTTCATTAAAGTTACTTTCTGTTGGTGAATTTGCTATAGACATGTTAAGGCATATCACTTAGCTATCATATAAGTAAAAAAATAGTATATTTATACCTTGATTTTATATAGTCCAGAATGTGAAAAATATATTAGACTGTAAAGCAATGTTCTTAAAGTTACCACTAATATTTAGAGCTAGCCTTTATGGAGAAAGATCTCTAACAAAAAATCAATTAGCAAAACAGTCATTCTTCCTGGTTTCTTCTGAACATATTAAGTACTCTTCGACTGGTTTGAAAGAGATATGATTGTTTTTATGGATGCTATTGATTCAACCATACAACACCATCACTCCCTGGTGGCTCAGAGGTTAAAGCGTCTGCCTGGAATGCGGGAGACCTGGGTTTGATCCCTGGATCAGGGAATATCCCCTGGAAAAGGAAGTGGCAATCCACTCCAGTACTCTTGCCTGGAGAATCCCACGGAGGGAGGAACCTGGTAGGCTACAGTCCATGGGGTTGCAAAGAGTCGGACACAGCTGAGCGACTTCACTTTCACTTTATTGATTTGACCATAACAGTCTAACTAGGATTTAATTTTTAGCAAATATTTATTTAGCTTTGTATATTCTTTTATTCTACTTCCCTCTGTATTTCTCTTGTCTGTTAGCATTTAATTATTTAATTGTGCATAATACTTTGGCCACCTCATGAGAAGAGTTGACTCATTGGAAAAGACTGATGCTGGGAAGGATTTTGGGCAGGAGGAGAAGGGTACAACAGAGGATGAGATGGCTAGATGGCTTCACTGACTCAATGGACATGAGTTTGGGTAAACTCTGAGAGCTGGTGATGGACAGGGAGGCCTGGCATGCTGGGATTCATGGGGGTCACAGGTCACAAAGAGTCGGACACAACTGAGTGACTGAACTGAACTGAATTGAATTGAAGAATTTGCATCACTCATGTCATCTGCTTAACTATTTGAGCAGGTTTGTGCAGGATTATTTTGTTTTTGTTTTTAAATCACAAAATGTTTTAAATTATAAAATATAATGATATTTAAGAGCTATAAAATCTTAGTGGTTCCCTAAGAAGTAGGCTAAAATATTGATAAACATTCTCAGAATATAAATTATTTTGAACTAGAAATAGAAGGATATATTTATATATTTTCTTAGGTGGAGGAAGTCATAATAAAGCCATATATATCCCCTACTGTCAAAGCCCACATTTCAGGGAACTGAAGAATGTTCACCAAACTATTACATGTTCTAAAGAAAAGACAAAACCCAAGTCTATGCATCTGTAGAAGGGTTAAATCATTTCAACTAGCAAAGCTCTCTGCTCTTCACTGCAAATGTCTTTCCAGGATAGTTTTACTGTGGTGACATTTGGCTGAAATGGGACTATTGGGATCCAAACACACTCTCAAATTTGAGTAAAATTTTTCCTTTAATGTTAACATGTTTTCCAGCCTTTTCTTACTGAAAATAAAAGGCCAAATTTTCCTAATTCTCTGCCAAGTGGACTTATTTTTAAGGATGCAATTCTCTGAATGTAAGTGGCTCTTCTAATGTAAAGATAGAAGTAGAATCACAGAAATACCATGACAAATGGTCTTTAAGAGGTCATCAAATTTATCAGCCTCCTCACCAATCTGGGCACATACTTATCTATATTCTTTTAAGTACGACAACGCTAGAGAAGAATGTTGCATAAGCATACAAAAACCCTGAACACCAATCACTGAGAATTTTCTGTAATTATTCTTTTTAAGCCACTTTAAACCTTTAAATCTCAAAATGTTTTCCCCAGGACTCCCATTAGAAAATGAAAAGCAAAAATATACCCCCAAAAAATTCTTTTCTCTCTCCTTCTTTCTCTCTCTCTCTCTCTCTCTCTCACACACACACACACACACACACACTCACTCACTCACAAGCTAACTTCTTACTAAGATGTATTCTGATATTTTCCCTTTCTTTTCTTTGACCTCCATATTTTTTTTCTTCTCTCATTAATAGTAACAGTACACTTTGAAAATTACCTCTTTAATCCAAGGATAGTAATTTGGTAACTTCTTGGGATGGATAATCTATCTGTCTATCTATCTATATTTACATCTCAAATAGTGACTTTTTCTATGCTAGTGTTAGTCTTTACAACTAACATAATTATGTTTAATGCAAAATGTTCATGCATAATGTTCCTGATGTCTGGAAGTGAAAAGGACTTCTTTTTATGTATTCCTTCAGTACGTGTTTTTTAAGGGTGGGTTTGAAGAAAAGTGTTGAACAAGGTTGATATTGAGTATGTCCTTAACCTCAAAATGCATAGACTATATATTGGTATATTGTTTTCTCTTTTATAAATTTTGGTCATCATTCTTGGTTAATTCAGAATTGGACTATTACTTTAAAATCAAGAAAATAATTAAAAGTTGACATATTTTAAGTGGTGTGTCTGTACACATTTGTTTTAGCCTACATATTTTGTTAAAATTATCAGAGTAAAAAGAAAAATATAAACCAGACAAATGCAGGATGTTTTGATTGAACATCTATCTTTTGATAGCACACAATTAAAATAAATTATGTCCTTAAAGTGTTACATTCTTTTGGAAATGATACCACAGTGGAATGATTCAAGCACTTGAAGAATATGTATGTAACAGGCAGTAAAGTTTTTATTTTTTATGGTTTTTCACTTTGACTTATGTTTGGTATTTAAGAATGATTTGTATTTTGACCAAGATTAAAATATTACCTTTTTTTGAGAGTAGAGAGTATATTAACCAGTTAGAAATCCCTGTACTATATGTCCTACAAGAATAACAACCTTATTTGAAGAATATAATGCATTTGAATTGACTTGAATATGATTAAATTTAACTGCAGCCTATGTTTTCCCTTTGAAAACACCTTATAGAGGGAAAACTATATGACAGAAAAAAGCTTCAGTTTGGTTATTTCTGTGCTGTGTTCTCTGAAATGTGATTTCCTAGTCCATAGTGCAATTTACTCAAAGCAAAAATTACCAACAGTGATTTAGAAGATGGACTATTTATGCCATTCCTCAGAAATTATTTAACTTACAAGTTTATCAAAATTATAGAGCATTCACTTTCATTTGTATAAGTTCACTTCCTAAAATGGTGCAAATGTACAAAAATATTTCCAAATTCTTGCAAAAAAAATTAATTGATTACATTCGAGTTTTCCTATTAAGGTGATTAACTTAGTCATTTTCTCTTGGACAGTTACTCAAAAAAGAACAGGAAATAATTTGAACTTGAAGAGATGTGAAAAGAAAAGGAGAAAAGGAAAGATATCCCATTTGAATGCAAAGTTCCAAAGAATAGCAAGGAGAGATAAGAAACCCTTCCTCAGCGATCAATGCAAAAAAATAGAGGAAGATAACAGAATGGGAATGACTAGAGATCTTTTCAAGAAAATTAGAGATACCAAGGGAACATTTCATGCAAGAATGGGCTCGATAAAGGGCAGAAATGATATGGACCTAACAGAAGCAGAAGATATTAAGAAGAGATTATAAGAATACCCAGAAGAACTGTACAAAAAAGATCTTCATGACCCAGATAATCACAATGGTGTAATCACTCACCTAGAGACAGACATCCTGGAATGTGAGGTCAAGTGGGCCTTAGAAAGCATCACTACAAACAAAGCTAGTGGAGGTGATAGAATTTCAGTTGAGTTATTTCAAATCCTAAAAGATGATGCTA
>SJYC01127635.1:0-15067 GCA_006408675.1 Madoqua kirkii | reverse complement strand
TTTTTGAGACAGAATAAGGAATGAAGCTCAGGAGACATTGTTTCCAGATAGCTCTGAGAAAGTACTCCAAAGAAATAGAAGGGGAAGTCAGTATGTATGTGATTTTTGATGACATGGGGGTGGGGGACATGCAATCAAGCACACTCCTGAATTGATATTGGCTGCAATGCAGGAGCAAGCAGGAAAGCCAAGCCCCTGAGTTAGAGGGATCGGCCAGAGACAACCTGGAAACTAACCCCATTACTGTAAAACGTGACACTGAGAGCCACATGGTAAAGCAGTCCTCTGTTCCCTTACCTTGCTGCTCTCCACCCAGGCCCCTTCCCAATAAAGTCTTGCTTTATCAGCATATGTGTCTCCTCGGACAATTACTTTCTGAGTGTTAGAAGCCCTGAAAGGCCTTTCCATAGCTGCTAGTTTCATGAATGTTATGACTAGTCATGAGAAGCTGATGTCACCATTTATGATTTAGTACTTCTTTAGATATGAGGAGATGCAAGAATCAGTCTCATATAATCTCCTGAAAATATCTATTTATCTGAAGGCCTAGTAAGCCACTTTTCTGAGAGCGCGGTGCCAATTTCACAATTTCTACTTCGAACTCCCTTCAGAGTATGTTGACGGTCAGAGATCACAGCAGCTTATGATTTAAATCCTCAGAGGCAGATGGCAAATGCCAGTTTTCAGCTGGACGTTGTACAACTTGACCTCAATTTGTAGGGTAGTGTTTTTAATTCCTCAAAAAATAGGATTGCATCTTGAATGATATCAAGGGGTGACCAAGCATTCAACTACACTGTTATTGTGGAACCAGATTCATTTGCCTGACAACATGGAGCAAGTCAAACACTGAGACACCTAGCTTTGCAGCAGAGGGAAGTTTTATTCACGAGGCAGCCAAGGGGGAAGACAGAGAACAATTCTCCCTGAAGACAGGAGAGAAAGGTGTATGTAAGGTAAAATTAAGGTGTGAGGATCATGGAGAAAGGCGACTGAAGAAGAGGAAAAGTTAAGGTAATTATCATTACATCCAGGAGCAGCTAACCTGCATGCTTCTTCATGGGGCAATTGTTCAAAATTGTGAGTTACCGTGCTCTGAGGGTGGAGTTTCTGCCTTCTGACTTCAAAAAATCATGGATCAGACATTCGCACATGCCCAGGTGGAGATTATGGTTCCAATTAGTCTTAACCAGCTTGAGTTAGAACTGGATACAGCTGGCTCCAAATTCCTGGGAGTGGGTGGAATCAAAAACACTCAGCCACATATCTTATTGTGTGGCTATGTGGTACTAGGAAGATGTGCAAGTTTTTGTAAAAATAATTAAAGTGAGCTTGATCTGTGAAGGCATGTTATCACCTATTATTTAGTAATGACTAACTGATGACCACGCTCAGTTTCATTATCTTTAGCTTACTTCTTTATATCAGGGAGAATATGTTCAACTAAGTTAGACATCAACAATCCCCAAGTTCTAGACTGAAAGTTATTTGCCTTTGGAATGGTTCCTTTCCTTCTGGATCCATAGCTTCATCTTAGCTTAGAGGAGAAAGCCTAAAAATAGTTCCTTTTAGGCTCTAAATATCAGTTTTTAGTATGACCAACTTCTGACCATCGAGTTACTTTAAAAAATCGATTCAAATGTCTCATGAAGTTTCAGCCAGGATACTTAAAAACAAAAGAATATTCCTGACTGTCGTGAACAACCACTTGGACTCAAGAGACCACAAAAAACACCATCTCCTCAAGCTCCAGAGTTACTTCCAAAAAATATCTAAAAGCAGGACACACAGACAGTTCTCCTGAGAGCTGGCAGTAGGAGAACCCTAACTGTAAATAGAACGCAATCCACATTTCTGTTCGGCTGTGGTTTGAGGCCTCCAACCTGACGGTGGCGCTGTCTGTATGTACATTCAGGAACAGAGCACCTGCATGCCCAGAGAGGCGGAGAGTCAAGCCAAGTTTGTAAGACGCAAAGTGAGACACACAAGCAGGAATTAGCTGCCCCTGGGAGAAGGGGGATCAACAACCCATGGGCACCTCAAAACCATGTTCACCAGAGTCTGGAACTGGAAAGATAAGCACAGTATAAAATTATACCTTCCCTTCTCAACTAGGCAATACAGAGGTCTGGAGAGCTGATCCAGGTAAGAGTTCTCAGTCTGTGCTGGTTTTTGCTTGTTTACTCAAAACCCATCTGCAGGCTCCTGGGCAAGGGGATTTAAGTAAAGTATGTAGTTTTCGGTATCAACTAGAATTTGGTATGATTTTCCATTAAAGTTTAGTTTTCCCCTGGCTGTTTAAGAGGACAACTGGAAACAGTTTATCAGAGAATTCCTTTTGAGTCTCCCAACCCTGAGAGGGACCCAAATGGGGTTCATTCTTTGAGGGTAGACATGGGGTGATCAAACTGGTGTGGAAGGATTTGACAAAACTGTTTAGGATGATAATTTCCTCCCCCCATGTTCTGGTTGGTTGCAAATGAATCGTGAATTTCTGAGAAAGTGTTCTGATGATGAACTCCTAGGAGTGTTCAGTGGGGAGGCTTAAGGTGTTGCTCTAGGTTACAGGCTTTGGAGCTATTGCACTTGTAAGACCACTGACTTGGTGGACTTTGGTTTATGGTTTTGTGGTTTCTTCACTGTTCTTATAGAACAGTGGTCCCCAACCTTTTTGTCACCGGGGATTGGTTTCCTGGAAGACAGTGTTTTCATGGACCGGAGAGGTGGAGGGGGGATAGTTTGGGGATAATTCAAGTGCATTACATGTATTATGCACATATGTTGTTATTATTACACCAGGCATTAGATCCCAAAGGTTGGGGACCCCTGTTATACAGGATTAGTGAGTGAATATTCAGGTAGAAAAGGATGGAGGAGAGTACCCAGAGTCACATCAGTCGTACACTGTTTTGTTTTAGGTACCTCTTGTGTCTTTAATTTTTTATTAGCCTTTTGTACTGAATCGTTTAATAAAACTCTTTTGGAATCTTGAAACCTTTGGGAAACTCCTGCGTGCCGGTTAAAATATCTCTTCCATTCCATTTGATTGATTTGGGAGCGCTTGCTTTCAGGTGCGCCTTTTCAATGAATGATTGTGTCTAATTGGAATGTTCTCCATAATGGCTATTGTAATTCTAAGTTGTCTCACTAAGATTTGCCATTTTTGTAGTTACTTCAGCTTCTGGGACCACAGTTCTTACGCATAAGTGCTCAGTTTTTTATATTTAAAGACCCCTTCTTTTGGGCAAAACTTGGGTCTTTTGGAGCTAATTTATTACAAAGAGCAATGTGCTGCTGGATAGGGGATTTTGTAGTGTTTTACCATGTATCTCATTTCATGGAAATTTTCTTGAGGTTGACAGGTGACCTAGTGTCAGTCTAACCCCTTCTGTGACCAGCTTATCTAGCAAGGGCATCTTAGAGTGCGGTGGCAATTGCTCTAATAACTTTTTTTGTGTACCCACCAAGATTGTGCATGCCTTCCAAGATTTGCATCAGAGCAATAGATCTATGATTCAAGAAATGATTTAAGTGATGGATGCTCTAATGGCTTTTAAATAGTGTGAGGTGTCCCTAGTTAGATTTTAATAACCAAAACAGTCAGAGTTTCTCATCTTATTTCCTAAATCCCCAGGTGGCTTATGTTGTGGATTGACCTTGAGGCTTTATGAGTGTCCTTGCAACTACCCACCTATTGTGGACCACCAATAAAACTATACCAGAAGCTTTCCTTTCTGGGGATGATGCATATATATAATGTATATTTAAACAACATGAGTTAGAATTGGAGAGCTGGATGCAAGAGAGTGATGCTCAACCCTGAGAGTCACTTGCCTGGATCCCTCAGTATCAAGGAGAGAGAGAGTGAACTCAGGGCACCTGGCTCTGTCTCCTGTCTCACAGACTGTGAGCACACAGCTTTTGATCCCATTCCTCACCTCATTCCCAACAACTTAAAAATGATGAGAGAAAAAAGACATAGTTAACACTTTATGAAGTAGTTTCCTTTCAGAGAATTTCAAAATGGGCAGAGAGTAGGAATCTTTTGTAGGGTAAAGAATAGAAAACAAGAAAGCCAAAAATAAAAATATCTGATTAGCTCGGGCTACGTAGTCAGCATCATTTGAAGTGAGAAGTCCACAACTAGCTTGATGTTTGGAGTGTGGCTGATTCAGATCAATGTATGGCAGAACCAATGCAGTGCTGTGAAATGGAATAAGCATTAAACAAAAAATAAAAATTAAAAAAAAAATAAAATAAAAAAAAAATAAAATAAAATGGATAGCCAGGACCTACTGTATAGCACAGAAAACTCTGCTGAATATTATGTGGCAGCCTGGATGGGAGAGGGGTTTGGGGTAGAATCAATACATGTATATGTATGGATGAGTCCCTTCATTGTTCACTTGCAACTATCATGACATTGTTAATTGGCTATGCTCCAATAGAAAATAAAGGGTTTAATCGTGAAAAAAAAAATAAAAGTCATAATTTTCAGTTCGCTAAAAAGTGGTATGCTGGACAGCATCACTCCATCTTGGTTTTAGAAAATTATTTCTGCTTAGTTGATAATCTGAAGAGATGTTTGAATATATGCATATGAAAAATGGAATATGTAACTTTGTTACATGGGTGTACAGATAAAATAGCTGTGGATAATTTATGTAGTGATGATCTGCATTCATTATAGAGAGACCAAAGTCAGAAAATGCTCCAATTTTGTGTTAAATATTCTTTCACATTTCTAATAAAACCTTTCATAATTTTAATGTTGTTAGAAAAAAATGCATTTTACACAATTAGTCTGACTTAATTTATATTTAATTATAATTATAGCTGCTATAGTCCATTAAATAAACATGTGGCATAATTTTATCCATTTATTTTTTTTAAATGTATGGAAAATATTTCTATTCATTTATTCATTCAGTGGCCATATATTTATCAACATCTGTGAGGGCATTACCTGGAAGGGTGAGCAGTTAACCAAACATTGAGGCTCCTTACTCCTGACAGGATGGAGAGATATTTAACAATATGATTTATAGTTTATATGTTGATTACATGTGTGTTGTGATATAGTATTTAATAAACAAATTCAGACTTAGGAAACAGTGTGTAATAAACATCTGAATGTAAGTGAAATGTTCCCTGAAGAAGAACTGTTTTGAGAGCTCAATGTATAAGTATTAACTTTAAAATAATAGTGGCAGATTGGGGCAGGAATGGTGATGCATGTAGAGCAAGGAAGAAAAAATATAAGGACTAAATCCCTGAGGGAAAAAAATACTCCTTCCATTGCAGGAACTGAAAGAGAGACAATATGGTGGTTTAATTGCTGATTGCAAATTGCTGATTGATTGATGCTGCAATAGACTAGGAAGACAGAGGCAATTGTTTAGAGTATTGTAAGCTAGGTTAATAATGTATCTTTTTATTTTAAGAAATAGTCAGAAAAGATCTGAAGTTTTCATGTTTGTCAGAATTTTTTGAGGCAGCTGATTTATCCATACCTCAAACTAGATTAGGCATAAAGAGGGATTCACTGATTCACATTGCTGAAAATCTATGATTCATATGTGACTGTGAAAGACTGAATATACAGATGGACAATAGTCAGACCATGTGTAAAAATAAAACTCTGACCATAACCTGCAGCAATCTACCCAGGAGACCAGCCCATTATCTATAGTAACCAGCCTAGAAAGCCAGCTGCTATATATCAGACTTTCAGGAGAAGCCAGATTGCAATCTTCACCAGCAGTCCAGGAAGCCAGAACGGTAACTCCTATAAAAATCGGCCCAAACAGGCAGGACTTATTGACTCACTGGCAGCTTCCCTATATTTTGGCCCTGTTCCAATTTAGGACCAACAAGAGAAAAGCCATGTGGACCTCTAACCAATCACAGAGGATACATTGCTTCTAGTTAACTCAGTCCCACCTTCCCCTCCCTACATCCTATCACCAGGACAAACCTGAAGCTTCCCCTTTTTCTCCTAAAAGTTCTCCCTCTCCCTGCCTACCATTGATTCTCTCCCCAAATGCAGGTGTTAGTGGTTGACTTCCTTGCTCTCCCCGCTTGTTCTCATTTGGTTGGTCTGTATTTCTGCTACTGGATTCAGGGACTGAGAGAAGCCATTGGTAATATCTTTCTCTTTGTCTTCTTCTTTCCCTGTTTTCTTCTCTCTGGTCAACCTTTTCCTGAGATTGACCAGAGAGATGGAAATACACTTATTTTTTTCCACAAGACAATAATGACCTCAAGTAAGTCAAAATCATCTACCAGATAGAAATCACAGATAAAAACTAAGTACTTCTACCCAGGTAACTCTCCAGGGTGATCAAAGTCATTTTATGGCACAGATATTATTCCTGAACTAATAATTGTTTACAAAGTGGATGATTTGTTACTGAGATTCATAAGATTATACAGTTCTTATATGTAGAATTGCCATATTTAGTAGGGGAAAAGATGTCCAATTTCATTTGAATTTTAGATAAACAGCAAATACTTTCTTTAAAAATACAAGCATGGCTCATAAAAATGATAAATGAAAAATATTGATACTGAGCAGGGCCATGTAGGGCTCCCAGGTACAAAGTCTTTCTGTGTCCTCCATTCCATTCCTTTGATTACAAGAAATAGACTTCATTTAGCCTCCATGACCTTTCCTGAGTTCCAGTGGGAGATAGGCTGATTTAAGCAGTTGCTACTTGGGGAAGGGAGAGGATGCAAACAAGGGGAAAAGAGTCAAGAAAGACAATAGTGTAGACTTAGAGCAAGGTCCTGGTTCCCCATCAAGGGAACAGTTCAGTTCAATCCCTCAGTTGTGTCTGATTATTTGTGACCGTGCAGATGTCAGCACACCAGGCTTCCCTGTCCATCACCAACTGCTGGAGCTTGCTCAAACTCATTTCCATTGAGTTAGTGATGGCATCACACCATCTCATCCTCTCTTGTCCCCTTCTCCTCCTGCGTTCAATCTTTTCCAGCATCAGGGTCTTTTCAAATGAGTCAGTTCTTCACATCAGGTGGCCAAAGTATGGGAGTTTCAGCTTCATCATCAGTCGTTCTGATGAACATTCAGGACTGATTTCCTTTAGAATTGACTGTTTTGATCTCCATACAATCCAGGAGACTCTCAAGAGTCTTTTCCAACATCACAGTTCAAAAGCATCAGTTCTTCAGTGCTTAGGTTTCTATATAGTCCAAGTCTCACATCTGTACACGACTACTGAAAAAACCATAGGCTTGACTAGATGGACCTTTGTCTCTGCTTTCTAATATGCTGTCTAGGTTGGTCATAGCTTTTCTTCCAAGGAGCAACCATCTTTTAATTTCATGGCTGCAGTCTCCATCTGTGATTTTGCAGCCCCCCAAAATAAAGTCTGCCACTGTTTCCATTGTTTCTCCATCTATTTGCCATGAAGTGATGGGACCAGATGCCATGATCTTAATTTTCTGAATGTTGAGTTTTAAGCCAGCTTTTTCACTCTTGTCTTTCATGTTTATCCAAAGTCTCTTCAGTTCCTCATTGCTTTCTGCCATAAAGGTGGTGTCATCTATATATCTGAGGTTATTAATATTTCTCCTAGCAATCTTGATTCCAATTTGTGCTTCATCCAGCCCAGCATTTTGTGTGATGTATTCTGCATAGAAGTTAAATAAGCAGGGTGACAATATACAGCCTTGATACACTCCTTTCCCAATTTGGAACCAGTCCACTTTTCCATGTCCATTTCTAACTGTTGCTTCTTAACCAGCATACAGATTTCTCAGGAGGCAGGTAAGGTGGTCTGGTATTCCCATCTCTTGAAGAATTTTCCACAATTTGTTTTGATCCATACAGCCAAAGACTTTGGCATAATCAATAGAGCAGAAGTAGATGTTTTTCTGGAATTATCTTGATTTTTTGATTATCTAACAGATGTTGGCAATTTGATCTCTGGTTCCTCTGATTTTCTAAATCCAGCTCAAACATCTGGCGTTTCTTGGTTCACATATTGCTGAAGCCTCACTTGGAGAATTTTAAGCCTTGTTTTCTTAGCCTGTGAGATGAGGGCAATTATGTGGAGTTTGAACTTTCTTTGGCATTGCCTTTCTTTGAACTTGTTTTTCTAATACTAAAAATCCCTCCAGGTGGAAGAAGTTAACAATTAGTGGTATGCTGTCCTCAAGTACACAGACCCCAGACTGGTTGGAACCTTAAGGTCGATGATGCTAACTCCTGCTCACCACTAAGCCATCAGAACACTGTCCAGAAGTTGATCACACCATCTTTGAACCATTACTATAAAACTTCTCACTATCTTCTCCAAGTTTGGACACATGACTTTCAGGGCATTAGCTTGCTGTGGTCCTGTTTGCCTGGCAAAGCAATAAAGCTATTGTTTTCTACTTCACCAAAGCCTCTGTCTCCAAGATTCAATTTGGCACAAGTGTACAGAGAAGCTGAACTTCTGGCATCAAGTTTTTGTGTTTAACTCAAATTCAGATGTAACTGGGCATCTATATATTGCTGCAGCATTACTCACATGAATTGAAAGGCAAAGACATCATACTCCATGTAAACACCCATACTCTGTGTGGATAAAAATACAGAAAGAATATATGCTAAGATGAAAAAAATAAGGATGCCATTAAAATGCTTAAATGAGAATGAGATATTCAGATTTGAAATTTGAAACAATTAGCATGGTTACTATGTTGCATAAAAACTAGAGGCAATAGGAGACGATGTGTAGGGTATGTGTGGGTAGGCTATTGCAGCAGATGAGATGAATGTAGGTGGTTTTAACTAGAGTGATGGTACATGGATTTAAAAAAATACACTAGACCACTGGGGCAGTAGAAGAAATAGTGATTAGTGATTGTTACTTGTTAATTATAAGGAATAAATTTAGTAAGATTTTACTTCAGTTCAGTTCACTTGCTCAGTCCTGTCTGAATCTTTGTGACCCCATGAACCACAGCACACCAGGCCTCCCTGTCCATCACCAACTGCCCTGAGCTTGCTCAGACTCATGTCCATTGAGGTGGTGATGCCATCCAACCATCTCATCTTCTGTCATCCCCTTCTCCTCCTGCCTTCAATCTTTCCCAGCATCAGGGTCTTTACAAATGAGTCAGTTCTTTGCATCAGGTGGCCAAAGTATTCTAGTTTCATCTTCAGCATTAGTCCTTCCAATGAATATTCAGGACTTATTTCCTTTAGGCTGGACTGGTTGGATCTCTTTGTAGCCCAAAGGACTCTCAAGAATCTTCTCCAACACCACAGTTCAAAAGCATTATTTCTTCTGCACTCAGCTTCGTTTATAGTCCAAGACTCACATCCGTACATGACTACTGGAAAAACCACAGCTTTAACTAGACAGACCTTTGTTGACAAAGTAATGTCTCGGTTTTTTAATATACTATCTAGGTTTTTCATAGCTTTTCTTCCAAGGAGCAAGCATCTTTTAATTTCATGGCTGCAGTTTACCATCTGCAGTGATTTTGGAGCCCCCCAAAATAAAGTCTGTCACTGTTTCCACTGTTTCTTTGTCTATTTGCCATGAAGTGATGGGACCAGATGCCATGATCCTAGTTTTCTGAATGTTGAGTTTTAAGACTTACACACGAGTGTCCAAGAGTCTCTGGCAGAAGTTTTGGTTGGCAGTGGCCTGATGCAGGGTTGGGGGCACTGAGTGTTGCAATGAGTGCATAGGACCTTTTGAAGGAAGTGGCCATTATCTTCGTTACCTCCACCTCACTGCTAGGTCACTTCAGTTGTGTCCGACTCTGTGCGACCCCATAGATGGCAGCCCACTAGGCTCCTCTGTCCCTGGGATTCTCCAGACAAGAATACTGGAATGAGTTGCCGTTTCCTTCTCCAATGCATGAAAGTGAAAAGTGAAAGTGAAGTAGCTCAGTCCTCCCTGACTCTTAGCGACCCCATGGACTGCAGCCTACCAGGCTCCTCTGTCCATGGGATTTTCCAAGCAAGAGTACTGGAGTGGGGTGCCATTGTCTTCTCCTATATATATGACTAGTACTCTTCAAAACTGCCAAGGTCACCATAGTTTGGTCTTAGGTCAAATGACAGACAGGGAACCTCAGTCCCACCCTTCAACAGAAAATTGGTTTAAAGGTTTACTAAGCAAGACCCAATTTCCTCCTCAGTCAGTCTTTCCCATCAGGAAGCTTCCACAGGTCTTTTATCCTTCTCCATCAGAGGGCAGACTGACTGAAAACCACAGTCACAGAAAGCTAACCAATCTGATCACACTGACCACTGCCTTGTCTAACTCAATGAAACTATGGGCCAGGCCATGTAGGGCCACCCAACATGGACGGGTCATGGTGGAGAGTTCTGACAAAACGTGATCCACTGGAGAAGGGAATGGCAAACCACTTCAGTATTTTTGCCTTGAGAACCCCATGAATAGTATGAAATGGCAAAAAGATCATAATTAAACTGTTAGAATTTAAGCAAACTTAGTAAGTCTACGGGGCTTCCCTGGTGGCTCAGAGGTTAAAGCATCTGCCTCCAATGTGGGAGACCTGGGTTCGATCTTTGGGTCAGGAAGATCCCCTGGAGAAGAAAATGGCAACCCACTCCAGTATTCTTGCCTGGAGAATCCCATGGGCGGAGAAGCCTGCTGGGCTACACTCCACAGGGTTGCAAAGAGTTGGGCATGACTAAGCGACTTCACTCACTTTAGTAAGTCTACTGGAGGCAAGGCCAGTGTGTAAATTCAGTTTTTATTTCAGAAAGCAATGATAAATAATTCAAAAGTGAAGTTAAAAAATAAAGCATTTGAGTAACATGATAATCACCACATGATTAAAATCAAATCAAACAGAAGCAGAGTGATATTTCCCCACAATAAGATATAAAAGTTTTAAGAGTAAACAGAGAATACCAAATTAAATATGAGCAACCCTCTTTGTTGACTTGTGGCATCAATATTATAAAGTTGATACTCTCCCCCATATTTATATATAAATGGGCTTCCTGGGTGACTCAGTTGGTAAAGAATCCTCCTACAATGCAGGAGACCAACTGTAACACGAGAGACACGGGTTTGATCTCTTGGTCAGGAAGATCCCCTGGGGAAGGAAATGGCAACTCACTCCAGTATTCTTCCTTGGGAAACCCCATGGACAGAGGAGCCTAGCTGTGTACAGTCTGTGGTGTTGCAAGAACCAAATATGACTGAGCAACTGAACCACCACATTTATATATAAATATGATGCAGCCCCAATCAAAACCCCTGCAGGTATTTTTTGAAAGTATACAAGTTGGTCTAAAAAATACATGAAAATATGAGAGACGGTATAATCAAGGCCATCTGGAAAAGGAACGCAGTTGTTGAATGTACTCTTGTGGGTTTGTAGACATATATTAAAGTTAATGTAGTTCAGAGAATTAGTATTGACACAAGAATAAACGGATAGGTCAATGAAATGGAATAGAGTCCTGAAGCAGAACCAAGTGCATACAGCTACATTATTTAAAACAAGGTAGCCTTGCAGAAAAGTCAGTCATTCTTTTAATAAAGAGTTGGATATCCATAGAAAATATGGACAAATTGATCTTTTGCTTCACGACAAACACAAGACCACTGAACTTGCCTTTAGCTTTATATGTGAAACAAAAAGAAAATAGAATGTGTGGCCAATAATATATGAAGATATAGTAATTATATTTATGATAAGAAAGATACTTAAATAGAAATGAAACTAAATAATAAACAAAAGACACTTGAGAATGTCTGACAAATTGTGACCATACAGAGTTTCTCAAAATATTGAGTTTGGAGCAAAGAAAAGTTTACTGCAAGGCCAAGCAGAGAGAATGGATGGCTTATCCTCAAAAATCCAAATTCACCATTGGTTTTCCGAGAGAAGTTTTATAGGCAAAATTTGGGATGAGGGCTACAGGGTGTGTGACTTTCTTCTGTTTTGTTGGTAGTAATTAGTTGGTAATAGGACAGTATTCCAAGATTCTTATGCTTAGCCTGAAGTCTCCTTGAATGTCAGTTGCTCAGTCATGTTTGACTCTGTGACTCCATGGTCTGTAGCCTGCTAGGCTCCTCCATTCATAGAATTCTCCAGGCAAGAATACTGAGGTGGATTGCCATTTCCTACTCCAGAATATCTCCCTGACACAGGGATCTAACCTGAATCTCTTGTGTCTCCTGCATTGGCAGGCAGATTATTAACCACTGCATCACACAGGAAGCGTGAAATTACCATCTTCCAAATTAAAAAGAGATCAGATACTAGCTGAAATTATTTTTAAAGACAAAATATTTGATAAACTCAATCAGGTTAAAATATTTTAAAATGAAAATTAAGGGAGTAAAAGTAAGAGTTATTAAATTGTTCAATGAATATGTGATGATTGCAATATACCAGGGAATTTTCAAACATCTAAAGATAGATAAGGAAGTTAGAAAGAGAAAAAGTGAGAGTGGTGGGGGAAACCAAGCATAATATAAAATTTCAAGAAATATAGATAACATGGACTCAAGGATTTAAAGGAAATAAAAGTTGATCCTAGTTTCAGATATAGTGTCAAAAATTTCAGTGAATTATGGCATGTATTTCTTTTATGAATTAGGAAAAGAGGTTTGCAATAATGTCTAATTGTCCCAAACTTGGTGAAATATATAATTGTATAGATTTCAGAAGCTAATTAATGCCAAGAGAGGACAAATTTAATGAGAATTAAAGTTAGGCATGTCAAGACAGTCTCTTGAATGTGATAAAGAGAAAATCTTAAAAGGCAAGGAGGGAAAAAAAAGTTATCTCAGAGGAATAATCGTCCAATGACTGCAATTATTAATTAAAAACCTTGCAGTCTAGAAGACAATGCAGAAAAGTGAAGAAAGAAAAAAGAAATTCATCTCAGAATTCTACTTTTTAAATCAGTAAAGAAAGGTAACTAGTTTTTACCTAAAAGGTAACTACTTTTTAAATCAATAAAGAAAGGTAACTTTACTTATTGCAAAGGTAAATAGCCAGGTACACATGCAAGACAAGGTTTTCTCTTATTTTATTAAAATCTACATAGCCACTAAAACCTAAAATTATAACACCGTCCTGTGGTTTTATAACATTTGTAGATTTAATAGGTATGGTATCTATAATATAAAAGGAACATGAGGGTGGATGGAAATAGATGTATATGTTTGAAATTTTTCTGTATTTTGTATGAAATGCTACAAGATGACCTCTCAGTAGATTATGAAAATTTAGAGATGCATATCATGATACCTAGAACACCACAAAAATATGTAAGGATATAGAGCTAAATAGAGTCCAGTTCAGTTGTTCAGTCGTGTCTGACTCTTGGCAACCCCATGAACCACAGCATGCCAGGCATTCCTGTCCATCATCAACTCCTAGAGTCCACTTTTTAAAATTTTTGCTAGCCACAATATAATAAACAAATAATGTATGTCCCTTAAAAAAATAACTATGCAGACAGTAAAACAGTTTTGTATCAAATTGCAAGAATCTGAAACTTTCCTATAGGTACCATGAAACAGGTGTTAGGATAAAACTGTTGACAGGCAGAGTGCAACACCAAGCATTCCCTCTAATTTGAAGAAACTCTTGTATTTGAATTGCTTCTCAATTTTTGGTCTTTTATGTGACAGTTATCTTTTCTGTATTGCTAATGTAAACACTTAACTTCAATATGCACTGATTTTCCCATAATCTGCTCTTCCTCTTGCTGCTTAGTCAGTATCATCATTGTTAGAAATAAACTATCTTTTAGGATTGTTACTCAGATTTTGAATAATTATTTTTTTATCATCTGTAGGCAAAATTCATGGTCTTCTAGAGTCATCAGTTCGATGCTTTTAGAAAGCCTTTATGCTGTAAAATATAAATACAAAGAACTATTTTAGTTTGAATTTTTTAGTATTATCTTGAACTAAAAATTACCATAGTATTTCTATGGAATGGAAATATGTCAACATAAACCCGAAGTAGATTTTGATAAGTTAATAAGTATGTGTAAGTCCTAGAATAACTACTAAGGAAATAAGTAGAAATGTCCCTAGTAAACACAGATTTTTTGCAAGTTAACGGATTAAACGGCTCATTCTGAAGCACTGAGTTATTTAAAATTTTTTTACATTTAGGACTTCCACAAGAACTTCGTACTAGCACCCCCACATATTGCATGTCCCCAATAAGAAAAATTTGCCTTGAAGACAAACCTCAATTTCCATTCTAGAGTGCAGGGACTCCTGTTTTTCTGAGAAATCATTTTCCCCCCACAAGCTTCAAAATTTATTATCAAAAAATAACACTAGAATGGCTTAAGTTTAGACAAAATAAAACTCAGAGTAATGTGTGTTGGAAAATGTTAATTAGATATTTCAGTAGTAATGGTACTAGGAGTTTAAATTTTATGAGCTCTTTAGAAATCTTTTTGACAGTAACTATTGAAAACCAACATCTGTTTAACCTATGGCTCAAAAAATTTTTTTTTCACAAGAGAAGTACATAAATATGTGCACTTAAAGATAAGTTCAAGAATGTTCAAAGCAATATTTGTAAAGTTTCAAAGTGGAAACATTCAAATCCTTTAATCGCAAAATTAAAACCACGGGATCAATAAAATTATATTTGGTGAGAATTTATTGTGCATTTAAGAACAGTTTGTGAACTGGGAGCTTTCACACCCAAATCTGATATGAAGTTCAAAGACAAGACTTAGAGCAGCATAGCTTATAACATTAAAATGAGAAAGCTGTTTCATCTTTACAATGACTGGTTATCACAGTGGAGATTTTCAGATAAGGGGATTGATTAAAGTAATTACATTGTACCACTTTTAAGAAGATGATGTTTATTTCATAATTAGAGATATTTACACTAAATAAGCTAAGTTTGGTTTTGCTTACATTTAAGAAATAAGCTAGGTTTAGTTTTGCTTATGTGACTAAAATGGTTTGTCAGGGAATTCTCAGATCTGACCTCCATTTTGTATTTAACACTATCAGAAGTAGAAAAGATTAAAATAGTAACTAAGGCTTATTCCTACAATTAAACATGATTC
>SJYC01127634.1:0-13817 GCA_006408675.1 Madoqua kirkii | reverse complement strand
CAACACATAAAGGGTAAGTAGAAGCAGGTACATATGCATTTTAATATTGTAACAATTATTTGAAATGTATATTTTCCATATGTATACTTTATAAGGTTTAAGTCATACCTAAATAAAAAAGTTCTTTTGAAGATATGATACATCAAAATTTACAAGTCTCTTGTAATATAGTTTCTTATTATTCTTATTATACCTTTGAGACAAATATTTACAGGAAGCTGTCAGTGAGATTACAGTTTAGAAGGGGGAAAAAGGCATAGTGCTGAGTTAATAGTAAAAAAAAAAGTTAAAGAATAAAATCAGCAGAAAGTGGTCAGTTCAGGTGATTTGTAGTTGTGTTGTAATGAAGAAAATATTCAAATTAAATGTACAACCAATAAAGAGATCCAATATATAATTTAGTAGACTATACATTTATAGAGGAATAGGAAGGTATGTAAGTTTTTTAGGGGGGTTTCCCATCATTTCAGATACAAGTACTTGTTAAGAGCCTCCTAGTTTTGTGCACGTACTCTAGATATAACAGTATGACAGTTTTAAAAAGTGGCTTCATGCTATCTCTCAACCCCTGGATATGTCATAGCCATATCTTACAGATGTCACCCCTGTCCTACTGATATCTTTTCTGTTTTAATCTTCCTCGACTTCAGGATGGCTGTCTCAGATAAAGAAACCTGTGGTTGTTTGTTTTTCAATAATACTCATACTTTAAGAGTTGTTTTTCTCTACTGATGAAAAGTTTTTGTGTTCCACTAACTGGTTACCTCTTCTTTGTATTTCCTTGACGGGGGGAAATAATGTCTCTCTTATTTCTAAACCATCCTTTCAGTGAACTAAGATTAGATGGATCTAGGTCTAAAATCTCTAATGAAAACACACCCAACTATGCATGTTGCACTGTGACAGAGTCCCTCTTTATCCCCATCAGCATAGGATGGTTTTCTAAGTCCATAGACCCTGGACCATTGCTCTTTATGCACTGTCAAGAAGATCAGTTCAGTTCAGCCACTCAGTCATGTCCAACTCTTTACAACCCCATGAATCGCAGCACGCCAGGCCTCTCTATCCATCACCAACTCCCGGAGTTCACTCAAACTCACATCCACCCAGTTGGTAATGCCATCCAGCCATCTAATCCTTGGTCGTCCCCTTCTGCTCCTGCCCCCAATTCTTCCCAGCGTCAGAGTTTTTTCCAATGAGTCACCTCTTTGCATGAGGTGGCCAAAGTACTGGAGCTTCAGCTTTAGCATCGTTCCCTCCAAAGAACACCCAGGGCTGATCTCCTTCAGATTGGACTGGTTGGATCTCCTTGCAGTCCAAGGGACTCTCAAGAGTCTTCTCCAACACCACAGTTCAAAAGCATCAATTCTTTGGTGCTCAGCTTTCTTCGCAGTACAACGTTCACATCCATACATGACCGACCACTGGAAAAACCATAGCCTTGACTAGACGGACCTTTGTTGACAAAGTAATGTCTCTGCTTGTAAATATGCTATCTAGGTTGGTCATACCTTTTCTCCCAAGGAGTAAGTGTCTTTTAATTTCATGGCTGCAGTCACCATCTGCAGTGATTTTGGATCCCCCCAAAATAAAGTCTGACACTGTTTCCACTGTTTTCCCATATATTTCCCATGAAGTGATGGGACCAGATGCCTTGATTTTCATTTTCTGAATGTTGAGCTTTAAGCCAACTTTTTCACTGTCCCCTTTCTATTTCATCAAGAGGCTTTTTAGTTCCTCTTCACTTTCTGCCATAAGGGTTGTGTCATCTGCATATCTGAGGTAATTGATATTTCTCCCAGCAATCTTGATTCCAGCTTGTGCTTCTTCCATCCCAGCATTTCTCATGATGTACTCTGCATGTAAGTAGGATAAGCAGGGTGACAATATACAACCAGATGATAAGATAGTGCTAAGTCATGTCTGACTCTTGTTATCCCATGAACTGTAGCCCTCTAGGCTCCTCTGTCCATGGGATTCTCCAGGTGAGCATACTGGACTGGGCTGCCATTTCCTTCTCCAGGCGATCTTTCTGACTCGGCAATTGAACCCAGGTCTCCCACATTGCAGGCAGATGCATTGTTAACTCCTATCTAATCCTCCTCTATGAGAAGGCCCAGTACTTCAAAGTAGATATTAGAACTTTTGCTCAAAGGCTACCTAGTTTACTCTGAACCCTCTGGAGTATCTGTGCATTCCCAATTTTGTATTTCTAATACCTGAGCTTTCACTTATGAAAAGTGATATGTGAGAAGCCTAAATGAGAAAATCTGGTCGTACAAATATATGATGGATTAGTAAACATTACACTGACTAAAGCCCTCCCATGCAGGAGAAACAAAAGAACAAGACTCAAAAGATCTCCCTTAGCTTATAGGTTCCACTTAACTCATAAGTTATATTCTTCCTCTATAAAATGCTATGTTGTTATGTGGAAAACCTCACCCAAACTTTTCTTCATTTTATCTCCAAAAGTGCAACTAACTAGGTCATACCTAGAAATTGTTCACATTGCATTTTCATTTTCATGATTTTTTTTTCTCATTATAGTTTCATTATCACCAAATGGTTTTTCTGTTACCAAGACAATGAGGAGTGGAATATAGAAGCCTTAGAGCATGCCTTTTCAGCTGTTTGCTGGTGCTGCTGCTAAGTTGCTTCAGTCATGTCCAACTCTGTGCAACCCCAGAGATGGCAGCTCACCAGGCTCCCCCATCCCTGGGATTCTCCAGGCAAGAACACTGGAGTGGGTTGCCATTTCCTTCTCCAATGCATGAAAGTGAAGTCGCTCAGTCGTGTCTGACTCCTAGTGACCCCATGGACTGCAGTCCACCAGGCTCCTCCATCCATGGGATCCTCCAAGCAAGAGTACTGGAGTGGGGTGCCATTGCCTTCTCCATTCAGTCGTTTAGTCACGTCTAACTTTGTGACCCTATGGACTGTAGCATGCCAGACTCCTCTGTCCATGAGATTTCCCAGGGAAGAATACTCGAATGGGTTGTTATACCCTCCTCCAGAAGATCTTCCCAACCCTGGGATCAAACCTGCGTCTCCTGAGTCTCCTGCAAGCAGGCAGATTGGTTTCCACTGAGTGACCTGGGAAGCCCATAGGAGTCTGCCAGTCTCTAATTCTATCAAGTAGTTTAATTCTGTCAAATAAACTAGCATCTTGACAAAACCCGCAGTTGTACAGTTAAAATAGTTTGAGCTACTCCATGCTTCTGCCTATTTTCTCCCTTCACAGTCTCACTCATTGGCTCATATTCTCTCTCTCTCTCCCTCCCTCCGTCTCATTCATCTCTCTCTCTTCTCTTCTACCCACAGCCTATTTCTGTTTTATTGATCTGCAACAGATTTTCCAAAAAGTGTTCTTTTAAATCTTTCTATTAGGTAAATATGGTACCCCTTTATGCTTCCTGCTGTTTATATTACAAGTAGTTTACTTTTAGCAACAAAGATTTTATATCATATTCTATTCCTGAATTGTACTTGTCTTTAATCTGAAAGTTGTCTCTTGAAACAAAATATGTGCAAAGCAAATACATGCTGTCACAACAAATATATGTGGGTTTTTTTTAATTTAAGTGCAGTTAATTTAAAATATTATATTAGTTTCTGGTTTGCAGCATGCTAAATTGGCATTTTTATAGATTATACTTCATTAAAAGTTATTATAAGCTAAAGACTGTTAGCTAGTCCCTGTGCTATATATCACTGTTGCTTATAATACCATATCCCTAATGTGTCCTTTCCTCTTCCCTCTTTTTTTGAAACCAAATATGTTTTTTAAGTGCTTAATTTTATCCAGTCATTGAGTGATATATGAGAATATATCCAAATAGAATCAAACAAATTTAAAGTTGAAAAAAACAAATTCAGTCAAACTAGATACAGAGTCCTGGTTTCCATTAGCTTTGGGTTTATATCTATTTTGTGATTTATTGTGTGTGATTGAATGTAATTCAGTTGGGAATGCCCAATTATACTGGCATTCTTGGGCACTGCTATTCTGGTCCGTGGAAGTAATTTTCCATATCTCTACAATCGTTAAGCACAACATTCCTTGTGAATTTAGAGGAAACATTCATTTAATTCAAGCTAAGGTTGAATTGGAGACCACCATTATAGAAACTGCAAGATTAATTGGGGCTTTCTTAAACTGTAATGGTGAAATGACAAATGTGTTTTCTGGAAAACCCTATAGCTGAATGTACCGATGTGACTATTTCACCATAACCACATAAAGATGATCATAGCTAATTTCAACACAAAAAAAGAAGGTTCAAAAATGTATGAACAACCTACAGTTTTTGCCTTTCATTTGGATTTCATAAGAATATTATCATGAATTCTTCCAAAAATAATGATTTCATGAAAGATTTCAATTACTATACCTTTTTTATCATACCGTGTATCTTCATCTAGCTTATAAGCTAACCTCAAAACACACACCATTCTATAACAACCCATATAATGAAGAATAGTGAAAATAAATGTTATGTTTCTTAAGTTTAAAGTATTTTATTTTTATCTGAGGATAGACTGTAATATAACTTTCACATTAAATGCTGAGGCAAAATAAAGAACATTAGAATCAAGGTAGATATAATGTGCTGTGTGCTCAGTCACTAGCCATGACCTACTATTTCCAACCTCATGGACTGTACCTTCCAGGCTCCTCTGTCCATGGGGGTTCTCCATGCAAGAATACTGGAGTGGGTTGCCATGCCCTCCTCCAAGGGGTCTTCCCAACCCAGGAATCAAAATCAAACTGGGGTCTTCTGCATTATAGGTGGATTCTTTATTATCTGAGCCACCAGTTTTTTTTTTTCTTTTTTGCCTGTTGAATTTTTAATGTTCCTTAAATCGTTGATGTTCTGTTTATGCTCTTTAAAATGTAGTCTAAGTTTTGAAATCTGTTAACAACTGAATTAGTATGTCCAGAAATTTTGCAGATTTCCAATATAATGTGCTATATTTTTTCTGCTAGTCAGTATAAAAAATCCAATGGATATTTTTCTGATATTCATAGCAAAATATTTTCCTTAAGTTTAGAAGTACTTAGAGATTTTCATTATCCTAACACTTAGGGAATTTCATTGAATAATAAAATCATAGCCTGATGAAGAAATTATAATGATGCAATTATGTAATTTCTAAAATTGCCACATAACTATTTAGAATTTGTTTATGGACCTGGAAAACAGAAAAATTAAATTGTAGGGATGATATTTATATTACAAGAATTAACAGCATCATCTTTAATTTTCTTTTTTATAACCAACACAATGTAGGTTTATTCTACAAATCTTTTTAATATCCTTGTTTTAATAGCAAAGATCTTGCAGTTAATTCTGAATGATTTTCATACCTAAATCCCACTCCACCTGTGCCACAATTACAAGTTTTCTATCTTAGAGGATGTGTACATACAGGTTAATCATTAGATGAAAAATAAAATTTATTTGCACTTAGAAAATCAACTGTGTCCCATTTGATAGCAGGTGCTTTGGTGATTTTTCCTTTGAACATGTGTATTAGACCTGAGAGCAAAAGTGAGCCTATCTATCTATTGCTCCCCTGGTTACAGGCATATATATAAACAGGAAGAATGAGGGTAAAAAATATTGGATATATTGGATACAGGTCACCTTCAAGCCTAGCTATTTTTAGATAGTCTCAGATACAGTTTCTAATTCAGTTCTGGTCACAGAATAGACTATGACTGATTTAAATAGTTTATAGTGTATTGATATCTGTTTTATGGTGTGGCCAATGTATTATTTTATGTTCGAAGTACACTTGAAAAAAATGTGTATTTTGCAGTAGGAATAGTGTTATAATGTCAACTAGATCACAATATTTAAGGATGTTGTTCAAATCTGTTATATTCTTAATTTTATACATACACATATGAATGTATCTTATACACACAAAGTCACATTTGTGTATGTGGTGAGTCTGTGTGCTCTGTCAATTTAATAAGACTGTTCAAGTTACCAACTATAATTCTAGATGTGTGTTTTTATACTTTTAGGTCTCAAAGTTAGCTTTTAGTATATTTGAAATCCTGTTGTTAGATGCATATATGCTAAGGATTGTTTTGTCTTGTTGATGAGTTAATCTTTTTGTTATGATGTACATTCCACTTTATCATAAGTTATGTTATATTTAATTATGCTTTTTTAATATTAATATAACTTCCCAGCTGTCTTGTTACTTGGAGGATAATGCTTTTCAATATTGTGTTGATTTCTGCATACAGCAACATGAAACAGCCAAACAGCCACAGGTATACATGTGTCCCTTCCTTTCTGAACCCCCTCCTATCCCTCTCCCTGTCCAAGCCCTCTAGGTTGTCACAGAGTCTGGGGTTGAGCTCCCTGTGTCACACAGCAAATTCCCACTTGCTCTCTATTTTGCATATGATAATGTATATGTTTCCATACTATTCTCTTCATTTGCCCCACCTTCTCCATCCACTGTGTCCGAAGTCTGTTCTCTATGTCTGCATCCCCATTGCTGCCCCCAAATAAGTCCATCAGTACCATCTTTCTAGATTCCAAATGCATGCATTAATATACAATATTTGTCTTTCTCTTTCTGACTTCACTCTGTGTAATAGGCTCTAGGTTCATTCACCTCATTAGGGCTGACTCAAATGTGTTCTTTTTTTTATAGCTAAGTAATATTCTATAGTGTATATTTACAACTATTTCTGTATCCTTTCACCTGTCAATGGACATCTAGGTTGCTTCCATGTCCTAGCTATTGTAAAAAGTGCTGCAGGAAACCTTAGGGTATATAAATCTCTTTTAATTATGGTTTTCTCATTGTATATGCCCAGTAGTGGGCTTCTTGGGTCATGTGTTAGTTCTAGTCATTGTTTTTTTAGCGAATCTCCAGACTGCTCTCCACAGTGGTGTATCAATTTGCATTCACTCTAGCAGTGCAAGAGGGTTTCCTTTTTTCCACACCCCCTCCAGCATTTATTGTTTGTAGATTTTTTTAAAATGATGGTCATTCTGACTGGTGAGAGGTGATACCTCATTGTGGTTTTCATTTGCATTTCTCTAATAATGAGTGATACTGTACATCTTTTCATGGATTTATTGGCTGTCTGTGTGTCTTCTCTGAAGAAATGTCTCTTTAGGTCTTCCATACACTTTATGATTGGGTTACTTGGTTTTCTAGTATTGAACTGCATGTACAGTTTGGAGATTAATCCTCTGTCAGTTGTTTCATTTGCAATTATTTTCTCCCATTCTGAAAGTTGTCTTTTAATCTTATTTATTGTTTCCTTTGCTGTGCAAAGGACTTCCCTGGTGGCTCAGAGAGTAACGCATCTGCCTACAGTGTGAAGACCTGGGTTCAGTCACTGGGTTGGGAAGATCCCCTGGAGAAGGAAATGGCAATCAACTCCAGTACTCTTGCCTGGAAAATCCCATGGACAGGGGAGCGTAGTAGGCTACAGTCCATCGGGTCACAATGAGTGGGACACAATTGAGCAACTTCACTTTCTTTCTTTGCTATGCAAAAGCCTTTAACAGCTTTCTTATGATACCATTTGCATGGTACATCTTTTTTCATCATTTCACTTTTAAGTCATCTTTGCTTTTATATTTGCATTCATTTGTTGGGAACATATGTTTAGGACTTTGTCTTATTAAAATTAATCAAGATAATATTAGTCGTTAATACTTTACCTCAATTATATTTAATATGATTTTAATATGGCTCATTTTTAGGGTATTATCTTCCTATTTACTTTTGTATGGCTCATTTCTTTGTTCCTTCTTTCCAGCCTTCATTTGGATCAACTGAGTAATTTTAGGATCACTTTCTATGTCTTCTATTGGTTTTTTAGCTATATCTCTTTTCTTGATATCATTATTTTTATGATTTGAATTCTAGTCACTGCTCTAGGAATTACAATGGGAATCCTTATTTTATTACTATCTGTGGTAAATACTGATTTTGAATGATTGATTAATCAATTCCCTAATATTTTATGGCCAATACTTTCCAGTGTTAACTGAGTATCCGTGTATAGTTACTAGCCCATATTAGGTGAATGTATTCAATAACCTACACATGTAAACCCAATTTAAAGGAATCTTCTCTGAAGTTAGTTGTGCTGTTATAAGGTTTTTTTTTTTTTTTTTTTTTTAACTCTGGAAAACCCAAGTGAAGGTATTCACCTTTCCCAAGCCTGTGCCTTCTGCAACATAATGAGAAACAATGACCTATGTCCACAACATTTTTCAAAGAGAATATTATGTTAGATTATAATTTACTGGACTCTGTTACTATACTATGCAGGTGGCAGCACATGACTTTGTATTCATCAGCTCTTTTAATTTTCTGCTAAAGTCAAAGAGGGGCAAAAAAGAAGAGAGTTTTTGTTAAATATTGTTCAGTATTAATAGTGCAGTTAAATCTTCATGATTCTGTATGTACATTTCAGAGGAAACCTTTTGTGAGCTGAGTCTTCTATTATCCCAAAGAAGTCCAAAGAAGGAGAACACTTTCTTTAGTCCATAATGACCTCATAACTGAAGGGAAGGAATTTCTGTTCCTACACATTTAGTATTCTCTGTGAAACATATTGTAACACTGAAATGTGATCCTTTTCTTACTATAAATGCTTTTGTTTCAGTGAAGCTAAAATAGCCACCATTATCTGCCAAAAGTTTTGTAGGTTTTTTTTTTTTTTTGTCCCCTAAAGCAGTTCTTGTTTACTTAGTCACTTGCTCTTAAACAAAGTCTAGTGTGGTAGAGATATCTTGCAGACCTTAATTATTTTTCTCTAAAAAGAAGAATTTTCAGGGCTTCCCACTGCATTGAGAATAAATGTTCATCAAAGATGAACTCACTAATGTCAGAGAAAAAGGAACTAGTCAATTACCAAGAATCAGCAAATGTGTTCCTGCTCCTTAACATCCAGTTAGCTATGGCTGCATAGCCCTCATCCATGACTGTAACAAGGATCATGCCATTATCTAGAAACAGAGTACAAAAGTGGTGGCTGACCTCTCTTCCAAATAAAATAAAAAGAATTTTTAAACCCTCTTTTTTGACTTACCAGCACTATGGATAGAAAAATAAATTACAGGTAATACATAAGCTATTCTAAAAGGTCAAATTTTGTAGAGGTCTGCTTATTTTAATTACTTTGGCTGTATTCTCTCTCTGTCTCAGATATATAACTAAATATGGAGTCAGGCTGAGTAAATTACCTGTTTTTTATATGTTTATAAATTTAAAAAGGCAGATGATATTGATGGAAGGATGGAGAACTAACAAGAGGACATTATATGTCTTCCAAGCTCACTTCTGTTTTCTCTTTTTTAAAAAATTATATGTTTGAAAATGCTGATTTATACTTTTATATACATTTGTTCCTTTTTTTTTCCAGAATAACATAGAATCAAAATTAGTTCATAGTGGAAGTAAAAGCTCCTTATGATGCAAAGACTTGAGTATTTGGAAAAGACAACCTGGGCAGTACTAAGAATTGACAAACACAGTGAGAATATCTGGTCATGTCCTTTGAACTATAATGTCCATGCTGAGGGATATATGATCACCTATAGCCTTAACAGATTATGATAATTATGGGGAAAAGCCAAGTCCATGTCACTGTATGGGATTTTGGCAGAGGTTGGGTGAGACAGAAGTATACAGTTTTCTTCAAAGACATACCAATACCCTCAAAATGATTCCTACTACCCTTAGTTGACATCCCACTCCTGAATCTACAATATGTTTCAGACTTTTCTTCATAAAAGCCACTAATTTTTAGAACAGAATATTTTTACTACATTGTCAATTCTCTTTTATAATCATGAGTCATTATTGGAAATATATTCAGATACCAAGAATTAGATGATTATTTGTGCCATTAATACTCCATTGGCTAAAATCCCAGCTTCTTTCTACTAGCAGTACTACAAACTAATACAGCTTAATACCAAGTGGAATGGACTAGTAGCACACTTTTCACCAGTGATCCTACTGTATGTAAGATGCACAAACACACACATATTTAGGCAAATGTTGTCTTTGAATTCAGGATTTCAAAGAAGGATTTTAATGCATCTTGAAAATTTTGCAGATTTCACAAGAAAATGAGGTTTAAAGAAGTAATAGTTATGCCACCCTGTTTATCCTCTTCAGTGCATCACCCCAGCTCCTCAAAAGCCATAAAATCTTTAATCCTCAGTGGGATGCCATTACCACAGGTGCTTCTTTCCCAAGGGCTCTTCAGAAAATCTAATGTCCCTTTTTTGGTCCCTCCCAGTTCTGATTTAATACTTTGTTTTTCCTCTCTATTGAATGAATCTCTTCTAAATCATCAACTCTGATTTATTATTCATTTGATTCCATCTTCAAGTCTTTCAATTCCATTATAGTTTTAAAGTATCAGGATTGGACACATTCCTAGTTCTCAGGCTAATTGGGGATCTTCCCTAATTTCTCAGATGGTACAAAATCTGCCTGCAGTGTTGGAGACCAAGGTTTGATGCTGAACTGGGTAGATCCCCTGGAGAAGAGCGTGGCTACCACTCGTTTTCTTGTTTGGAAAATTCCATGGACAGAGGAGCCTGGTGGGCTACAGTCATGGGGTCACAAAGAGTCAGACATGACTGAATGACCAACACTTTCACTTTCAGAGATTGCCTCCACCCTTGCCCAGGTTATGAAATATTCCTTTTCTGTATCCTAGTTTTGGTATATTAAACCCCATGAAGTAGAGCACGTTGAGAAAACCACCGTACTTGTGCAAAGCTCTGTACAACCATAACTTTGTTATGAACCTAGTGGAATAAAAGCATGGATATCAAAATTACCATTAGACAATTGTCCACCTTGGGGAAGTGACAAAAAAAAAATGTTTCCAAAGAGCAGTGCTCTTTTAATATTTATGGAAACACACTACCAGAGAAAATATAGAAATGTGACTCAGAAGTAAGAAAATATCAAGTCTTTCTAGGTGACTAGGTGACTCAAGCAGATTTTCTTTTCACTTAAAAAAATAATTAAAATGTATTCTTTGTCCTTAATAGGTAACAGTTGCTTTATAAAATAAATGAGAGATTTTAAGGTTAAAATACATGAACCCTCTATTGAAGGAATGAAGTCTCTGACTATTCTAGTTAGGATTCAGTTCAACTAGAAGAGGAGGAGAGGGTGGGGGTGGGAGGAGAGAGGTATGGTCATTACAGTATTCTTATTAGCCATTCTTTTTATGTTTATTTCATGCAAATAATTATTCTTTTGTTTGTCTTTGAGATAGCCAGAAAGTTTGAGATCTCCACTTTAATTTGCTGTTACAGTGATTAAATAATGACATTAGCTTCTATCTAAATAGAGATGATATTCATAGTGTTTTAAGGTCTTGGACATAGAGCTAGTCACAGTGAATTCAAATCCTGACTTTGACATCTGTGTTACCTTGGGCAGATCACTTAATTGCTTAGTGATTCACTTTATTCACCTGTACAGTGGTGATTATTACAGTACCTACCTACAGAGCTGTTACAGATGTTAGAAGTACTTAGACAAATTCCTCACCCATATTAAATTCCAGGCAATTGCTTCTATCAAGTTATAATATCTTGACATTTCTGTCTCTACAAAAGGGATGTTATCACTCTAGAAACCATAATTATTAAGTACATGAGCCAGGAAATTCCTTCCTTTAATGGTGCTGGAGACCTGATTATAACTTGGGACTTTGGCTTCATTTGCTGTGTTTCCCTCACTGCCACCTCATTCACTTCACAGCCTGTCTTTAGAGAAGTAATGACACAATAATTAGGTTCAGTTAACTAAGTAGCTATTGCATTTCCATTCTACTTTGCAGAAATTTTACCAAGGAGATTATAATGATGTTTTGGATATTCTCAAAATCATCAGGTTCATGTTTAAGTATAACAGTTGCATTTACTCTTAAACTGTGCATTTAATGTCCGTTAAATTTGAATTTAAATCTGAAGTGGAAAACCCTACTTCACTAAAATTTGTTGAGTTGTCTCTGAATAAATCATATTACCTTAAAAATAAGCCTACGAGTGATTTTAGCCTTAAAATTTTGATTTTTTCTTGCATCACTGATGATAAAATGTTACACTGATATATTTGAGGGGGGTACATATTAAGTCTAGGATAGTCACCAGATACAAATTGATTTTTAAAAATTTCTTATTTTTTTTAAATTGAAGTATAATTGCTTTACAGAACTGTGTTGTCTTCTGTCAAACATCAACATGAATCAGCCATAGGTATACATATGTGCCTTCTCTTGAACTTCCCTCCCATCTCTCTCTCCCATCCCACCCCTCTAGGTAGATACAGAGCCCCTGTTTGAGTTCCCTGTGTCATACAGCAAATTCCCATTGGCTATATATTTTATATATGGTAATGTAAGTTTCCATGTTACTCTTCATACATCTCACCCTCTCCCCACCCCTCTAAGTAATGGATATTAATTATTAATATCCTGAATCAATATAAAAAATATTGAGGCATTTAGTAAATGCCTCATGCATTTCTCACTTCCTATTTATAGCATCATTTGGCTATGTCAACTGTTAGTGATGTACTTATTCAAAAGAAGTCCATGGATCCATGGGAAAATTTATTGATTTTATCCTATTCAGCTTTCTCAAAAATATCAGTATTTGTATTCCATTTATGATGTCTGCAAATACATTTTCTGCTTGTATTTGTTTTGAATCACTCCTCCCCCCCACCATGGACAGAGTATCTTGATTGCCTACAGGCCATAGCATTGCAAAAAGTCAGACGTGATTGATCAACTTCCACTTTCATTTTTAGTTTTTCACTTATTCTCTTAGTTTTATGTGGTGATATCTCTGAACAATACCATAAGATCTCCTTCTTGATGTCTTCCTCTCAAATTGTAAAAATCCAAATAAATGCAAGATGATTCTAAGCCTGGGAATAAGTCCTCAAATGTATAATGAAATATTCTATATTATGATTCCTTAGTCTTTTTAGTAATTTCTCTAGAGGAGCCCAAAAGGCACTTAATTTCTCCCATAATAGAAATGTATCATCTAATGTAATTCTCTTACAGTTTCTGGAGACACTGATTTTCAAGACTCTAGAGATGTAAAGGAAACAATTGGCACAAATATGGACTGGTGGCTCAGAGGTTAAAGCATCTACCTACAATGTGGGAGACCTGGGTTAGATTCCTGGGTCAGGAAGCTCCCTGGAGAAGGAAATGGAAACCCACTCTAGTATTCTTGCCTGGAGAATCCCATGGACTGAAAGTAGCCCAGTAGGCTACAGTCCACAAGGTCGCAAAGAATGGGACACGATTGAGCGACTTCATTTTCTTTCTTTCTTTTGACTCTTATAATTCTAATTATAAAAGAACTTGACTTCAAATAATGTTTCAGAATCACAAAATTTCTTATCTTTCTTAAATTGGTGCAAATATTGTTAATGTGCTTTGTAAATTTACCTTCTTGAGGAGCTACATTATTTTATCCTCAGAAACAATGAAAAAAGTCATACCCACCTTCCTGAAAAAATTTAAAGCAGTTCCTCTTTTAAGTGATCTTAGTATTTTGGCTAATTTTTTTTTTCCCAAATACAGTCATAGTAAAAATCTTCATTATTTATAATATAAAATTTGTAAATTTTAATGTTAAATTTACATTTTAGAATATAGACTGTATAAGAATAAATAATATGTACAGTACTATAGCAAAGGAACCAGGGATCAAATTCCCAACATCCGCTGGATCATCAAAAGAGCAAGAGAGTTCCAGAAAAACATC
>SJYC01127631.1:0-19559 GCA_006408675.1 Madoqua kirkii | reverse complement strand
GAATCATGTTAAGATGATATCATACTGGATGACAGTAGGCCCTGTTTCCAATAACTAGTATCCTTCTAAGAAAGAGAAATCTGGAGACAAAGTACAGAGTCTCACTGAGAAGAGAGCCATGTGAACACAGAAGCATAGATTACATTTATACTGCCTCAAACCAAGGAGTGCCAAGAATTACCAACATCTGTCAGAAATTAAAAGAGACAAAAAAGGAATTTCTCTAGAGCATTTGCAATGAGCATAGTCCTGTCAACACCTTTGTTTCAGACTTCCAGCTTGCAGAACTGAGAGAAAATAGTTATCTGTTTTGTAAGTCACTCCATTTGTGTTAAGTTGTACCAGCAGTTCTTGAAAATTACAGATTGACTGTTCATTCAATTTATATCATTTTATTCCTGTATGTATATTTGGATTAAATTTCTCAGACTGTCTTATGTGCTACATGACTGAATGAGAGCTAAAGGAATATAATACAAATAACAAATATCACAAGCTAATCAAAGAAATATGTTTATAGTCAATTTTCCACGTTCTTTCCAAATCACTGAAGATGGTAACTGCAGCCATGAAATTAAAAGAAGCTTGCTCCTTGGAAGAGAAGCTATGACATACGTAGACAGTACATTAAAATGCAGAGACATTACCAACAAAGGTTCATATAGTCAAAGCTATCATTTTCCCAGTAGTCATGTATAGATGTGAGAGTTGGACCATGAAGAAAGCTGAGCACAGAACAATTGATGCTTTTGAACTGTGGTGTTGTAGAAGACTCTTGAGAGTCCTTTGGACAGCAAGGAGATCAAACCAGTCAATCTTAAAGGAAATAAGTCTTGAATGTTCATTGGAAGGACTGATGCTAAAGCTGAAGGTGCAATATTTTGGCCATCCAATGCGAAGAACTGACTGATTAGAAAAGACTCTGATGCTGGGATAGATTGGAGGCAGGAGGAGAAGGGGAAAACAGAAGATGAGATGGTTGGATGGCATCACTGACTTGATGGACATGAGTTTGAGAAAGTTTCAGGAGTAGGTGGTGGACAGGAAAGCCTGGTGTGCTACAGTCCATGGAGTCACAAAGAGTCAGGCGCCACTGAAAGACTGGACTGAACTTTCTGATTTGCTTGATAGACTTCCAAGGAAATCATGTAAGACACTTATTTGAGATGATAGCTCCTCTGTCAGTTTAGGTCCCCCAGAGTTTCCATTGACCACAGTCTCTTAACCTGTTGAGAAAATACCTACATTCAGTTTGGCAATTTATCTTTGCAAGTAGCATTCTGTTTTGTTATGCTACTGAAACTTTGGTGCTTTATGCTAAATAATCCACTAAGGTTTTGGATGATTGAAGTGTGATTACCAGATGTGGAATATATTACTCTATAATATTTATGCTATTAGATGCCATAATAGTTCTTAAATAGTAGAATAATCCTTTACCTACAAAATAAAGTAAAATATCAAAATCTATCATATATGAAGAATAAGATTCAAATATGATTATTTTAATCACATAAAAATAAATTGTATATTTAAACCAGATAGGACTTTGATACTTACTAGGTCTTACCAGTATAATTTTAACATTTTTTGAATAAATATTGTTTCAGAAGACAGAAATACTTGCAGAAACATATTTATCACAAAATACCAGTGAATGAGGAAAACCTACATAGTGTCCACCATGTTTCCTCATGTATGTTATCTGTTGCTTGTAAAGACCCTAGAGTTGATTTAATACCCTCTTTCACTGTCTTCAAATTCTTAACTGTCTTTTAATACAGATATCCACATTCTTATTTTTTGCCTTCAGTGCAGTTCAGTTTAGTTCAGTCACTCAGTTGTGTCTGACTCTTTGTGACCCCATGAATCACAGCACTCCACGCCTTTCTGTCCATCACCAACTCTGAGAGTTCACTCAAGACTCATATCCATCGAGTCAGTGATGCCATCCAGCCATCTCATCCTCTGTCGTCCCCTTCTCCTCCTGCCCCCAATCCCTCCCAGCATCAGAGTCTTTTCCAATGAGTCAACTCTTCGCCTGAGGTGGTCAAAGAACTGGAGTTTCAACTTTAGCATCAGTCCTTCCAAAGAACACCCTGATCTCCTTTAGAATGAACCGGTTGGATCTTGCAGTCCAAGGGACTCTCAAGAGTCTTCCCCAGCACCACAGTTCAAAAGCATCAATTCTTCAGTGCTCAGCTTTCTTCAATGTCCAACTCTCACACCCATACATGACCACTGGAAAATCCACAGCCTTGACTAGACAGACCTTTGTTGGCAGTGATATCTCTGCTTTTGAAAATGCTATCTAAGTTGGTCAGAGCTTTCCTTCCAAGGAGTAAGCATCTTTTATTTTCATGGCTGCAATCACCATCTGCAGTGATTTTGGAGCCCCCCAAAATAAAGTCTGACACTGTTTCCACTGTTTCCTCGTCTATTTCCCATGAAGTGATGGGACCGGATGCCATGATTTTCATTTTCTGAATGTTGAGCTTTAAGCCAACTTTTTCACTCTCCTCTTTCACTTTTATCAAGAGACTTTTCAGCTCCTCTTCACTTTCTGCCATAAGAGTGGTGTCATCTGCAAACCTGAGGTTATTGATATTTGTCCCAGCAATCTTGATTTCAGCTTGTGCTTCTTCCAGCCCAGCATTTCTCATGATGTACTCTGCATATAAGTTAAATAAGCAGGGTGACAATACAGCCTTGATGTATTTCTTTTCCTATTTGGAACCAGTCTGTTGTTCCATGTCCAGTTCTAACTATTGCTTCCTGACCTGCATATAGGTTTCTCAAGAGGTAGGTCAGGTGTTCTGGTATTCCCATCTCTTTCATAATTTTCCACCGTTTATTGTGATCCACATAGTTAAAGGCTTTGGCATAGTTATAAAGCAGAAATAGACATTTTTCTGGAACTTTCTTGCTTTTTCCGTAATCCAGCAGATGTTGGCAATTTGATCATTAGGAACCACAAATTAGGTAGTAGGTCCTACCTTCAGTATACTACAAAGCTGTATTAATAAGAGTATGGTAATGGTACAAAAACAGACACATAGATCAATGGAATAGAATAGAAAGCCCAGAAATCAACCCGCACACTTATGATCAGTTAATCTATGACAAAGTAGGTAAGATTATATGATGGAGAAAAGACAGTCCCTTCAGTAAGTTGTGCTAGGAATATTGGAGAGCTACTAGAATGAAATTAGAGCATTCTCTAATACCATATACAAAAATAAGCTTAAAATACATTAAATAAGTAAATATAGCCTAAAACCATAGAAATCCTAGAAGAGAACACAGGCAGAATACTCTTTTACATAAATGGTAACCAAATATTTTTGGAATCATCTCTTAAGGCAAAAGACATAAAAGCAAAATTTAAAAAGGAGGATCTCATTAAGCATAAAAGCTTTTGAACATCAAACTATCAACCAAATGAAAAGACAACCTACTGAATGGGCAAAAATACTTGCAAAGAATGTGTCCAAAAGGGGCTAATATACAAAATATTAATATATAAACAGCTCACACAACTCCGTATCACAAAATATTAACCACTTATAAAATGAACAGATGACATGAATAGTTGTCTTTCCAAAGAAGGTATACAGATAACCAGCAGTCACATGAAAAACTGCTTAATATTGCTAATCATCAGAGAGATACAGATTAAAATCTCAGTGAGATGTAACTGCACATCTGTCAAAATGACTATCATCAAAAGTCTACAAACAGAAAATATTGTCAAGGATATGGAGAAAAGGGCCCTGTTACTATTGGTGGTATTATAAATTGGTGCAGCCTCTATAGAAAAGTGTGGAATTTCTTTACAGTACTAAAAATAAAGCTCCCATATTATCCAGCAGTTCCACTCCTGAGTATTGATCTAAAGGAATTGAAAACACTAATTTTAAAAGGTACATTCACACCAGTGTTCATGGAAAATCTATTTACAGTAACCAACACATAGAAGTAGCCTAGGTGCCCATCAACAGATTAATTATAAAGAAGATGTGAGATATATATATATATATATATATATACACACACACACACACATATATACACATATAAATGCATACATAAAAGCCTTATTCTTTATGTATTTATTAAAGCAACAATATTTGTTGAACTGGGTACTTTTCGCCAATCTAGAAAAAAAAAAAGATGGAGGTTAAAAAAACTACATAAAATTAACTAATGCTAATCAAATGAAAGCCATTGTACATATACTAGTGCCAGAAATTACCCTAAAATTTATTAGATATACAGTGGTATATTCCATATTATACAGTGTTATTGTGTTAAACAGAATAGCCACAGTGTGATGTTAAGGCACAAAAATTATACACTGAAACTTCATCCATTTTCTGACTTTTTACAGAACCATGTAAGCAACACTGAGAACAGAAAGAAGTCTAAAAGTGTCCAGAGGGCCCCGTTTTGCACCTTCGGTAACTAACTTTCAAGAACAGCCATTATCTCAGTTTTAAATAGCATTAATATGTTTTACTTGTTTTTGTACTTTACATAAGTACAATTACATAGCATTTTTTCTCTGTCATTGTTTATTCAAATTCACATTGAGGTTTATCCATGTTGTAAAACATTCCTTTTTGCTTCGCTACTGTATAGTATTTCATTTGACCCTCAAAAATAGTTTTGATCTTTATATCACACTGCACATAAAATGTATACAAAGTAATTCTCAATTAGTAATGGTTCCATAATTTGGAAGATAAAACAAGTATTTCCTTTAAAAGAGAGAGAAATCATTGGTCTAAAAATCATTTGAGATAAAGCAGAAAATAGTAAAGGTAGTAAAGAGCTATCTTCTAGTTAATAAGCAGCATACAGATGGCAAGATTACCCAAAAGAGAAAATAAAGGGGAAGGAAAAAGATTCTAAAATTATAACTCAAAGAAACTCACTAAAATTTTTGAAATAATTCTACTAAATAATGCTAACCGAAATAGCACAGCACATGCTCTAGAGTTTTGGTTCACTAAAGCTAATATTAGAATGCAAGCATACTAAGTCACCTCAGTTGTGTCCGACTCTTTGTGACTCTGTGAACTGTAGCCCTCCAAGCATCTCTGTCCATGGAATTCTCCATGCACAAATACTGGAGTGGGTTGCCATGCCCTTCTCCAGGGGATCTTCTTGACCTGGGGACTGAGCCCACATTTCTTACATCTCCTGCTCTGGCAAGCAGATTTTTTACCACCAGTGCCACTAGTTTATAAAAAAAATCCTTTGGCCATCTAGAAGTTAATACATTGCATATAAAATAAACATTAAATTATCATTAAATCTACCCATAATATTTCTTTAAATGTTGGTACAGAGAGGTAAGGCAAAGATTAGCAAAACTGGATATCTTTCAGATCAAGAGCAAAAACTTTACTTGTTCACATGAGCCTTTCCTGAGGAATTAACCAGAGAATAAGATTCAGACAATCAAAAGATATTAGACTGACACAGAATCTGTGACTGAATGATCGTTAAAAAGGATGAAAGTAGTAAGCAATTATTAAATGATCTAATTTTATCATTCCCTATATACTTCATTATCAAGAATGATGGTGTGAAAGAGAGGAGACACAGATGCACCAAAAATAAGTTTCAGTGAAAGTCATGTTGTCTTTATTTTGAATTGGAAATATTAATAATCTCATGAGAATTGTCTGAAAAAGGCCAGGAACAATTACCCATCAAGTTGCAGTGAACATCTAAACACTCAGATTATATTTTTTAAATTCCATTTTTTGCTAAATTATATCACAAGTCTTAAAAAAATGTTGGTTCCAAGTATAGGGAAGAAATACACAAGAGGATGCTGGAACATCTTCTTAGATCATATCTCAAGGAATGTTTCACAGACATTCATCTAGGGACATATTGAAGGGACAGAGCAGTAAGAGGCTCGCAATAGAGGCTTCCGTTAGCCTCTAGTCTCACTGTCTGAGGTGAGGCTTCTGAGACTTCACAGAAGGTGACAGTTTGATCTTTTTAATGACAATAGTCTCAGTGGACTGAGTAATGATATAGTGAATGAAAGAAAGTATCTATAGGAGAATAGCAACTAATAAACAAAAATGCAATTATAGAATTAGAAAACCACCAGGGTAGGTACATTAAGCCAATATAAATTATATTGGAGTACTTTGCCATACCCTTCTCCAGGGGATCTTCCCATTCCATTGATCGAACCTGGGTCTCCCTCATTGCAGGCAGATTTTTTTTTTAATCATAAATTAAGATTGTTATTCAGTCACTTAGTCGTGTTTACTCACTGTGACCCCATGGACTGCAGCACATCAAGCTTCAATATATATATATTAAGCATCAATGGCTCATAACATCACAAAGACAATCAGTTAGTGTTGCTCCTACCATATGCCACCTATGGTCAAAATTTGCGCCTTGCCAAATAAATAGTACCTAACACAAATCTGGTCTCTAGATGCAGGTGCCAATTTTCAGGAAATGTAGAGGATAAACAAACATATTGAACTGACATATACATTCAGCAAAACTCAGTATGAAGAATATTGCAGATCAAATGAATTGAATTGATTAAGTATAGTTTTAATAATTAAAAAAAGCTGATTGATCTATTTTGTACCAAAGGTGCTTGTCTTCTGTATAAGACATCTGAAATATGTATTAAATCACTAATACAGTTTATCTTTGTAAGGATGGATTTACAGGCAACTGTCATTCTCCTGGAATTATTTTAATTCAATGTTTGATATTTTTTATAAGTTGAAAAATACAAAGTGTTGTTATAATATATGTTAACAATAACTAAAGCTCATCTTTTCTCTGAATATTTTTAGAGTTTAAGCTAGTTATTAGATCTGTATGTGTATGACTAAATAAACTTATGAGATTCAAACTATTATCAATTAAATTAGAAAGTCAGTTAGTGTTAAAATTCAGTCAGCATGTGGTAGATCTGCCAAATTAAACCAAATTTTCCACCCAAACAGGTTAATTAGTGCTCATTAGGGAACTCATTCATTTTGCTGCTCTCTGCCAGGATGTGTGACTCTTCTGCATATTAGACAGATGGAAACTTCTAGCACTGCTGGAAACTTCCTACATAGGAGTCTTATCTCATTACCTTTTCAAAAGTCCCCTGTTTCTATAACATGTATCCCTTGCCACTATAGAATGATTTTCTGCCTACAATTTTTGAGGTATTTAAAACAACAGATATGATAATAATTATAACAAATGATTGTAGATTAATTTGCATTTTATAAACAGTTTTCTTTTTCATTAGCCTCTTTTTTTATTCTCACGGTGGTATGGAATCTTTATTATTGTTAAGGTTGAAAAGCATTATCATTCACCCAAGCTCATAAATTAGAAGATGATGAAGGCTATAGCTTCAACTGAAAACTTTTGGATAATTGTGTATCATTTACACATGCACACACATTTACACACACAAGCACACATTAGATTCACATCTTCTGAATACAGCTCTGTATTAGTTATAATTGTAAACCCTCCAATGGGTATTGAGGATCTTTTTCAGTATATACCAAGTATACATGTAATATACCAAGTAACAATCAAGGTTCTGTGAAAAAGTTCTACTACTAAGCAATAGAAGGTAGTTCTTTCTATTTGGTTTTGGAAGTAAAGATCAGAAAAGGAAGTTCTGAAATTGCAGTTTCTATACTCTTTATTATGATTATACAGAGGAAGTGAGAAATAGATTTAGGGGACTAGATCTGATAGAGTGCCTGATGAACTATGGAATGAGGTTCGTGACATTGTACTAAAGACAGGGATCAAGATCATCCCCATGGAAAAGAAATGCAAAAAATGCAAAATGGCTGTCTGGGGAGGCCTTACAAATAGCTGTGAAAAGAAAAGCAAAAAGCAAAGGAGAAGAGAAAGATAAAAGCATCTGAATGCAGCGTTCCAAACAATAGCAAGGAGAGATAAGAAAGCCTTCCTCAGTGATCAATGCAAAGAAATAGAGAAAAACAACAGAATGGGAAAGATTAGAGATCTGTTCAAGAAAATTAGAGACACCAAGGGAACATTTTATGCAAAGATGGGCTCAATAAACGACAGAAATGGTATGGACCTAACAGAAGCAGAAGATATTAAGAAGAGGTGGCAAGAATACACAGAAGAACTGTACAAAAAAGATCTTCATGACCCAGATAATCATGATGGTGTGATCACTCACCTAGAGCCAGACATCCTGGAATGTGAAGTCAAATGGGCCTTAGAAAGCATCACTATGAACAAAGCTACTGGAGGTGACGGAATTCCAGTTGAGCTATTTCAAATCCTGAAAGATAATGCTGTGAAATTGCTACACTCAGTATGGCAGCAAGTTTGGAAAACTCAGCAGTGGCCACAGGACTGGAAAAGGTCAGTTTTCATTCCAATGCCAAAGAAAGGCAATGCCAAAGAATGCTCAAACTACCACACAATTGCACTCATCTTACACGCTAGCAAAGTGATGCTCAAAATTCTGCAAACCAGGCTTCAGCAATACGTGAACCATCAACTTCCAGATGTTCAAGCTGGTTTTAGAAAAGGCAGAGGAACCAGAGATCAAATTGCCAACATCTGCTGGATCATGGAAAAAGCAAGAGAGTTCCAGAAAAACATCTATTTCTGCTTTATTGACTATGCCAAAGCTTTTGACTGTGTGGGTCACAATAAACTATGGAAAATTCTGAAAGAGATGGGAATACCAGACCACCTTATCTGCCTCTTGAGAAACCTGTATGCAGGTCAGGAAGCAACAGTTAGAACTGGACAAGGAACAACAGACTGGTTTCAAATAGGAACTCTTCAAAGAGTTACCAATGATACATCAAGGCTGTATATTGTCACCATGCTTATTTAACTTATATGCAGAGTACATCATGAGAAATGCTGGGCTGGAAGAAGCACAAGCTGGAATCAAGATTACCAGGAGAAATATCAATAACATTAAATGATAAGTGGATACTTCAAACAATGAGGCAGTCATCCTACTATATTGTTGAACACAATTTGTTAGAATAAATATTCAGAATAGTAGTATAATTATTAAAGTATTTATGAAAAAATAGCATTGTAAAAATTGCATATAAAAACTCAGAGATATCATATGAGACTTACACATGTATGTGTATATGTGTTCAATTGTGCCTGACTCTTTGAGACCCTATGGACTGTAGCTCACAAGCTACCCTGTCCATGGGATTTCACAGGCAAGAATACTGGAGAGGGTGGCCATTTCCTCCTCTAGGGGATCTTCCTGACCCAGGGATTAAACCTGTGTCTGCAGCATTTCCTGCATTGGCAGATAGATTCTTTACCATTGAGCCTTCTGTGAAGCCCATGAGACATGAGAAATCAGCACATAGAAATATGAACTACTCTTGATTGTAAAAAAAGCTCCAAAGTATAAGGTGTCATGCTGTGCTTTGCTGTGCTTAGTTGCTTAGTCACGTCCAGCTTTTTGCAACCCTATGGACTTTAGCCCTGCCAAGCTCCTCTGTCCATGAGGATTCTCCAGACAAGAATACTGGAATGGATTGCTATGTCCTCTTCCAAGGTCTGTTCCCAATCCAGGGATCAAACCCACATCTCCTGCATTGCAGGCAGATTCTTGACAGTCTGAGCCACCAGGCAAGCCCAGGAATACTGGAGTGGGTAGCCTGTCCCTTCTCCAGGGAGTCTTCCTGACCTAGGGATCTAACCAGGGTCTCCTGCATTGCAGGTGGATTCTTTACCAGCTAGCTACCAGGGAAGCCCCCATAAAGATGCCAGTTCTTTCCAAATAAATTGTTAAGTAATTCAAAATCTGTGTATGGTAGGCAATTATGCAACATGTACCATTGACCACGTATTTTTAATTTTAGGCATTTAGTCTAAGGAGCTAACTGAGTCTAGAAATAAATGTGATACAAAAACATATCAATCAGAACAGTTTATATAGAAAAGACTTTGGAAAAATAACATATCTATTTGTATTGCACATATTGATAGCTGGATACCTATCACAAATCTATCACTTTGTCTACTTACATATATGTATGTGTGTGTATATATATATACACACACACACACTTTTATATGTATATGTAGATATATAGAAATGTATATAGATAGTAAAGAAAATAAAAATATATACCAAACTGTTAAGTTCTTTTGAATATGGACATACAGTGTATTTTAAAAATATTTTACTATAATTTTCACTCATTTACTATTTTTATATTGTTCCATATTTTTTTCTATATTCTTTGCATAGAAGCTCAATTATGCCATTGACACCTCTTCTCTATTACTCATAATGCCTCGGCCCACTTACTTGTTTGTAAGCTTTCTTCATATGAGGTCTTTGTATGGTCTTTGTCCACAGCTGACATAATATGTGTATCTCTTTTGATACCATGTTTTCTTGCATGTCAACACATACAGATATTCATGAAAGGACACTCCATGAGGGCAGGAATTTTAATTTAGTCATTATTGTATCATTACTGACAGGAAGAATGTCTGACATCATATTCAGCAAATGCTTGGAGTTAATTAATAAGCTATTATCAGAACTGACAACTACATGATTTGTTCCTATCTTGAGAGGAGAACCAGTTATTTTTAATTTGAGTTAAAAATAAGCTAAAATGAATAACTCATGTCTAAGCATTAAGTATTTTGCATGGATAAACTTCCATCTGTTTAGAGATGTGATTCAGGACATAGAATAATAAGCCTAAAGACTTACTAAGTCCAAGTGTTTAAATGATTACTAGCATTTTAAATGGGGAAAATCGCCTAATAGGGTTGAGTCTTGAATATGGGTAAAAGGGGAATCATACTTCGTAGGAGAGTGATGTAGAAGCTCTAGAAGTGGAAGGCAAGTGATTTCAAGGAAAATATATCTTTGCTAGATCATCTGCTCCTGAGAAAGAGTTACCAATGATACTAATTAATGATCTGTGGAAATAGGTTTAGAGAAACAATGTGATCATGCCTTTAATGTTGAAATAAAGTCTGCCTCTTGGGTATAGCAGACAATATTGTAAAGAAAACAGAATTCTGGATTCTGATCCTAATCAAGGAGTGCTGAAAATCTCTCTTCTACAACTTTGTTGTGAATGTGTGTGTTTGTGTGTGGTATATGTGTGTGTGTATACTGATACCCATATACGGCCTGTACAAAACACTGACTGTGAATTTTTATTTCAAGTACCATTAACTCTAGCCTTCTAAAATCTTTCCTGTGATCTCAGTCATTTTGTAGATAGGTCTGGCTGTTCTTATTTTGAATAAAAATATTATAAAGTCTTGCAGAATGCCTTTCATTTTCCCTCCTTGATTCATTCTCTACCTTTTTTCTTCTTGTTCTCTGCCTCAGAAGGTGACCTCCATAATTAGTTATATCAGTTGGCTACTGTGCCCTCTGCTTTCCAGTTAAGCCCAAGTATTTATTTCCCTAATTCCCCTTGTGAGTTTGACTAGAATTTGTTGGCTCCCTTGGGCAGCGGTCATTGCTCATCTCAAGGTAGCTCACTCCATTTGCCTCTCATCCTGAATTCTAGTAACCTCACCTTCACATTGATTCTTCAGACTTGCACGCAGTAATAACTCCACTAGTTCATGCTTTGAGTTTGTGCATTGATCCTCATGATTAACCTCAATCCATCCTCACCTTTGTAAATTAATCCTTTGTAATTATCCTTGTTTGATTGTACTGCATTTACCTAGCTGTGATTGTGACTGATGTAATAATTCCTATTAAAAATAACACAGAAAACATGAAGTTATGTTGGTTTGTTTACAAATTGAAGGCAAACATGTATTCAGGCCACATTACTGGAGCAAACAGGATTAATCCATATGATAAGAAGTCTCAAAATTATTAAATTATCACCGGTGGTAACTTGAGATGAATTATACTTAGAAGGAGACATAATAAAGAACAAGTTGTTGTGATATTTAGTTTCTATGGCAACTAAAATTATTATAACAAAATTACTTGATTTTTTACACATGTCTAGAGTGCAAAAACAGAGAAATATAATTTAGGAGTTATGTATGTGTAATTAAGAACATGCATAGACAGGACTTCTCCAGTGGTCTAGTTGTTAAGACTCTGCACTTCTACTTCACGGGGCACAGGTTCAATCCCTAGTCAGGAACTACAATAAGACCTCACAGGTGGTATAGCCAAACAGAAAAGAATATGTATAGACCAGAGGTGTTTCCAGAAGCTTTTCAGGGGTCCCTCAGCTCTTGTAATAACAGGGCAAGAACCTGAAGCTGAGAAACAAATATGTAAACCTTGCAGGACTGAGCACCAATTAAGCACACTGTTCCTTTAAGCAGTTTATTCTAAAGTCCCTACTTTACACATATGGAGAAGAGATTAGACCCTAAGAAAATGCATTAGGATTTGGGGGAGAGGAGAATGAGTCAAAAGCTCCAGATTTTTCTGAATTTCCTTTTGTCCCCCTACCCAGGAATCTGATCTCTGCATACAGACATTTTAATGGCTACATGCAGGGCATTATCCTAACAAACTGAGGCCAGTTATCCTTAGATGGTATATTTCATGTCTTCAAGTCCCTAATGAAAGTCAAACCTCATAAATCCCGGATAAGGAAGCATAAGCCCTGGTCCAGGAGAAAGTGGCCTTGAAATTGAAAGATGTATGAGATATTTGCAATTTGTATTGATGTAAGACCGGTAGCATATGTGGAAGTCTTTTTAATGCAGTAGACCAAGACAGACATAATAAAAACTTGATTCATCAAATATATTGTAAAGGAAGGACTCAACATTTGAGTATTGATTTGATTAGCTGGAAGTAATAGTAGTCTACTAAATGGACCATTCAAAGGCAGACTAAATAATGACATTAATTAATAATATAAAATGCTGGAATTTCCTTGTGACATTAAAGTATATAGAGCCTAGAGAATTAGAAATATGGGAGAAAAGGACTGCTGTCACGGAAATATTAAGTGCACACTGCTCAGCTGCCCCTAAACATGCCTCCCAGCAGGATCTTCCATTACCAAACATTATGAGCAACATTCTTGAAAAGCTCTTTATATATCAAAGTTGACTGAGTGTGATAATACATTAGACACTGGCATCCTGATGTCATAAGAATAATAGGATCTAGTGATGGAGTGGCCAGTTGACAATAGCTATCATCAGGGACAGCATGAGTGCAATTAGCACAATTAAACTACATCTGCATAAAGTTAATTAAGTGTTTTAAGCTCAGGGTTTTCTATTTAATTTCTACAAACCCTAAATAATCTCAGGGTTCCTAGAAATTCAGTGGAAGTTCAGCTTCTCAAACTATGGCTAGACATAGGCCGTGAGAACAGTTCAAAGTCCGCCAAGGTGTACTGAACAGAAAACTAACTTGTCCACAGAAATGGTTATTCTAATAAATGGTTATTCTGATAACTATTTAGGAATTGTTAGATATAGGCTCTGAATGTAATAGACCTTTGTCACTCAAGAGGTGCTATACATTTTTTTAATATAGTTTTTTTCATTCAGTATAAAGATTTGTGACAGTCATCAGATAAATGGTTTCTTGGTCTGAGTCCAAATTGTTTTACTGGGACGATGACTTATGTCTAGAATTATTTCTTCAATTCTGAAATGAATAGTTGAAACATACATTAGCTACATGAAAGAATTTCCACTTTGGTTCCCAAAACTATGGAGTAAGGATGTGTGTACATGCTGAGTCACTTCAATCATGTCCAAGGCTTTGTAACCCTATGGACCATAGCCTGCCAAGCTCCTCTGTCCATGACATTCTCCAGGCAAGAATACTGGAATGGATTGCCATGCCCTCCTCTAGGGGAATCTTCTCCACCCAGGGACTGAACCCAAGTCTCTTACATCTCCTGAACTGGCAGGCAGATTCTTTACAACTATCCCCACCAGGGAAGCCCATGGAGTGAGAGACATGTTAAAATGTCCAAATTTATATCACTGTATTTGTATACCTCTTTCCTTTGGCTAAGATAGTAAAGCAAAGACAATGTCAAACTTGTGGGTAAGTTGTAGAGGTCAGCATGCCACCTGAAGTCTTTAGAGACGCATGTTCTACTACATTTTCTTTTAATTTGCACATTTGGCTAACTCAGAGACCACTGGTTAAGGTAAATATCAGTGGATTATCAGTAATAACATGCAGTAGTGACACTCATGCTATAATATGTCTTTGCCTAAGAAATTACCTGTGAGTATAAAATCGATGGTTTGGGCATTCTAGTGGTGTGTGAAAATTCTAAAATTCTAGTTGTTCCTTGTGTCATTTCTCAAGGAGAAAGAGGAATACTGGAGTTGCAAGACCTAACACATTTACTGAATAATTTCTAAGACTGCCAGATGCAATTGATTGTGGATCAAGTAATGCTGCTTTAGCAGTTACCTGTGAGCTTTCCTGCAATTTATAGGACCAGATAATTATTGTAACTGTTGGAGAAAGGGAAAAATGTTGTGCAAAACTTCCAGCAAAACTTAGCTAAAACACAATATACACATGTATAGTTTTGGAGTAAGATCATATTCTTCTATCACAAGAGCTTCTATGACTTGTTAATTGACTCTAGTAGAGGCTGGCAAACCAAGTTATCATGTATACCAAATGAATAAGAAACCTACATAATCTATAATAACCTTAATAGTATCCCATCCAATAAAATACATAATTTGATATGTGTGTCAGCACCCTGTTAGTGGTATGAAGGAGACCAGGCCTGAGCAATTTTGGAAGGCCCATTTGAACCAAATTAGCATGAGTTATTTGACCAGAATTCTATGGTATCTGCTACTACTACTTCATTGCCTTTCTAACTGCTCAGAGCTAGGGCTATGCATGATTCAAAACATGGGCTTTCTTCCCCAAAACTGATCTGGCTATAAAACTTCTTTGATGCTCAAACTAGATGGGCCATGATTTTTCTTGATATGGCACCATCTCAGTGGGGCCCCTGCTGACTACCAGGTTGCAAATCGATTGCATTGGACTCCTAATACCATGCAAAAGAAGGGCTCTGTTCTCATAAGTGTTGAAGCATATTTTAGATATGAATTTGCTTTCACTGCTCCAAGAGGCTCTTCTTATACCCAAAACACATGAAGCTTTACTATTCTTTATTCATCAGTGTAGTATTTCCCACATATCATGTCTGACCAAAGAAGTGTGGTAGTGGGCTCATGGCATGGGTTCAGTTGTCTTACCTAGTGCTCCTTTACTCAGAAAGAGCTTGCTTGCTTAATAGAATGATTGATTGACTGATACACTGAAGAAATTTTAGTTATGGTGCTATCTTGAGGTACGTGATTGGAAAAATTGGAGTGTGGTCCATTATTGAGCAGATACCTTAAATCAGTGGTCAGTATATTGTGCTGTTTCCTCAGAAGCAAAGATGCATGGATTGAGAATCAGTCAATTATTACAGCAGATAACTCAAGGAAGAAACCTTGTTTTCTACTCCATGACCTTTGGTGTTAGAAATTTATAGTACCCAAGTCTGAAATAGTATAGTACCCCAATAATATGGTGTTTGAATCTGAAATACTCCTTAGTAATGGTTGTCACCATTTGGGGCTAACTTATAACAGTGAGCCAACAGAGAGAGACTAAGGTCACCCTTTTCACAAAAGTGATTGATTTTTCCTGTCTGAGAAAGTTTGTGTGTTAGTCACTCAGTCATGTCTGACTCTTTGCAACCGCATGGACTGTAGCCCCCCGCCCAGACTTTTCTGTCTATGGAATTCTCTGAGCAAAAATACTGGAATGGGTTCCCGTTTCCTTCTCCACTGGGAAAGTTTAAATTGATGCTAATAAAATAGGAGAAAATGAGATAATACAGACGGATTGACTATAACATATTAATATATAATACCTATAAATATTTTAATCATAAGTGAAAGTGAAAGTCATTCAGTCATATCCAACTCTTTGCGACTGCATGGACTATATAGTCTGTGGAATTTTCTGGGGCAGAATACTGGAGTGGGTAGTCTTTCCCTTCTCCAGGGAATCTTCCCAACTCAGGGATCAAACTCAGGTCTCCCACATTGCAGGTGGATTCTTTACAAACTGAGCCACAAGGGAAGCCTTATTAATTATAAATATAGAATTATAAATAAATATTTATAATCTAAATGGACAGAAAAGTTATGGCCAACCTAGATAGTATATTCAAAAGCAGAGACATTACTTTGGCAACTAAGGTCCGTCTAGTCAAGGCTATGGTTTTTCCTGTCGTCACGTATGGATGTGAGAGTTGGACTGTGAAGAGGCTGAGCACTGAAAAATTGATGCTTTTGAACTGTGGTGTTGGAGAAGACTCTTGAGAGTCCCTTGGGCTGCAAGGAGATCCAACCAGTCCTTTCTGAAAGAGATCAACCCTGGGATTACTTTGGAAGGAATGATAATAAAGCTGAAACTCCAGTCCTTTGGCCACCTCATGTGAAGAGCTGACTCATTGGAAAAGACTCTGATGCTGGGAGGGATTGGGGGCAGGAGGAGAAGGGGATGACCGAGGATGAGAGAGCTGGATGGCATCATGGACTTGATGGACGTGAGTCTGAGTGAACTCTGAGAGATGGTAATGAACAGGGAGGCCTGGCATACTGCGATTCATGGGGTGGCAAAGAGTCGGACACAACTGAGCAACTGAACTGAACTAAAGTGGACAGAGGAACCTGGCAGACTAAGTCCATGAGGTCACAAAGAGTCAGACATAACTAAGGGACTAGCTTTCAAAGATACTAATACAACAATTTAGAACTTAAAAAATCCAATTTTAAAACTTATGATTCATATGATCAGTAATTTAGTCTCAATGGATGATTCTTCTGGCCTCAGCTGAACTCACTCATGCACCTTTAGAAATCAGCTTTGATGTTGACTTCTCAGCAAGTAAGCTTTGCTTGTATAGAGTTGACTGACTTTTGGCTGGGGAGTCTTATTTCTCCACATAGTCTGTCACCCTTTAGCAGATTATTGAAGGCTTTTTCAACTGGCAACCCAGCAAAATTTCCAGGAAGAGGACAGAGTCCATGCAAGATATTTTGAGGCCTGAACTAAAACCTCATAAAATATTATTCTGTTCTGTGTATTGCCAAAACAGTTCCAAAGCCTAGCCCATTTTCAAGGGATAATGAAAACAATTAATTTTATTGATGGACAGAGCTGTAATATCACAATGCAAAAGTGTGTGGATATCAGAAAAAGTGGAAGATTGTGAATTTTTTTGCACTTTAACATGGAGCACAATGTTTGTAACCAGAGGAAATTAAATGGGGGTGCTGCTTATTACTCTCTTGCCCAAGATATTATCAAAGGAAAACTTTAGAAATCTAATAAAGTTAAGCCCACAAGGAATTTTATGTTGTTTGTATCATGATATCAATCAAATGATCATGCAAAATAGGTGTTACAGTCAAAGTGTTAGAAAATATTAAGGGGAAATTTGAACATATAGTAGAAAATGATTTATCATAAATGATTAGTAATTAGGCCAGCATTAAGGATAGGCACAATGTGAAGACTATGTTATATGTTACATACTTATTATTTTTATCCCTGTTTTATTCCCTAGTCTTATAAAGAAACCATTAGGTATAGCTAATGTTTAATGTTCAGGTAGGACCTCTAGCTGTTAAGATGGTAGTGGTTGGAACTTGGTACCTCTGCTGAGTTAGAGATAAAATCTTTTAATACGAGAAATGAACAGAATCCAAGAGTGAATCCTAAAAATTTATATGATAAACTGTACCTTCCTGAATATCTTCCTATGGTTCTGCCATATCCATGCTGCACTTCTTCAATACTGTTTTCTGCTCAAGTGTTCTAAGAAAGGACTAAGTCAGTAGATGTTCAGTGTTTTCTGGTTTCTCATTTCTTTTCACTACAAGGGGCCCTGGCAGTAGATCAGAGGATGAAGGCAAGAGAATTCATTTTCTTAAGGCATCATGCTGTACAAATCTCATCCAGGCCCATGAGTCATCAAGGACCTACCAGTCTTCGGCACTGCGCAGGATATACAAGCTCTGTTGGCTTTAAATATTAACAACCAAACCAGAGACAGTATATTCAACCATGAACAGCTTATAGATAAAAGATAAAAAAGGCAAGTGTTTTGCAACATGCGTTTTGGCGTGATACCAAAATATCTCTATTATTATGGATATTTCATTTAAAAGAAACTCTTAGAATGTATTTTTCAAAATCAGTGAAATTAAATATTTGAGACAGGAAAAAAAAAGCATGTAAAATATTCTTCTGACCATATCTACTGCCTACTATTCCTTATATTTCAGGGGTATGCTATATAGTTTTGTTTATGATTATGGAGAGACAGGTAGAGTTTTACTGACTTCCTTCCATCTGGCTTCATATTCTTTGAGAGGTGCTTACAGGGCCACCATCTCTGTTAGCAATGGCTATGAGCTGTCTGTGGCATCAAGTTTAATGTTTCTTCCTGTTGACCCCAAAGAGATGCAATTCTCCAGACTAACTCCATCTCTACAAAGAAGAGAGGTCTACACAGACCACAGGAGGCTCCTCTCAAGAGGCTCACAGCATTCAAAAGAAGGGGTGATGGGTGACAAAGGGAGAAATATGTTAATGGGTGTGTTTTCAGGATACAAGCGATGAAGAGATTCTGAAGGGTTTGCCGTGAACAATGAGAACTTTGGAAATTTGGTAAGAGAAAGTTTATTGGAGAACTATTAATGAAGCAAAAATGGTTCTATGACAAAAATATTAACATACAAATAATAAAATTGGCATGGTAGCATGAACAGAAAGCTGAAAAATTACGGTTCTATTTATAATATAAAGAATGCTAATGTTCCATCATATGGTAATGAGAGTTCCACTAAGTTTCAACCAGTCCATTCTGAGGGAGATCAGTCCTGGGTGTTCTTTGGAAGGAATGATGCTAAAGCTGAAACTCCAGTATGTTGGCCACCTCAAGCGAAGAGTTTGATTCACTGGAAAAGACTCTGATGCTGGGCGAGATTGGGGACAGGAGGAGAAGGGGATGACAGAGGATGAGATGGCTGGATGGTATCACTGACTCGATGGATGTGAGTCTGAGTGAACTCCAGGAGTTGGGAGGCCTGGCGTGCTGCGATTCATCGGGTTGCAAAGAGTCGGACACAACTGAGCAACTGAACTGATGTTTAAAGCTTAAAGGATTTTTGAAAGTATTGAATTCTATATCCCTTTCCTTAGTAAGTCACAATTTACCTTAGCATGCTAAAACACTTGGAGGAACATGTGAGTATAAAAAGACTTAACATCACAGAAATCTTCAGAAACACAAATGAAAACATTTATTCCATAAATGTGGAACTGAAAAACATCTTGTTTTGTACAAGTGCATTTAAAATATATTCATTTTAGATAATGTTAAATGTAGTATAATAAAAGGAAATTTTTGGGTGAGATTATGCTATTAACAGATACATGGAGAGAATGACATTTGTTTGAGTCAGAAAAAGGCTGATGGTTAATATACCTG
>SJYC01127630.1:0-12749 GCA_006408675.1 Madoqua kirkii | reverse complement strand
ATTCTTCAGTGCTCAGTTTTCTTTATAGTCCAATTCTCATCCATACATGACTACTGGGAAAACCGTAGCTTTGACTGTATGGACCTTTGTTGGCAAAATCATGTCTCTGCTTTTTAATATACTGTCTAGTTGGTCATAGCTTTTCTTCCAAGGAGTAAGTGTCTTTTAATTTCATGGCTGCAGTCACCATCTGCAGTGATTTTGGAGCCCAAGGAAATAAAGTCTGTCATTGTTTCCATTGTTTCTCCATGTGTTTGCCATGAAGTGATGGGATCGGATGCCATGATCTTTGTTTCTGAATGTTGAATTTTAGGCCAGCTTTTTCTTTTTCTTTTTTCTTTTTTCCTTTGTGGTTGTATAGCTTACCTTTCAAGTTACAAATATAATTAGAAAGCAAAAAAAATATATATATATATAACACGTATTTTTGTTATATAGGTATGAGTGAGTCTTACAAGTATTAGCTCAATCAGTGAAGTAACATGAATTTTATTTCAAATCCCTTGTCAGTATATTGTTGTATTGAAATATTATTTTATTCTTGGAATGTAGAAATCAACTTTTAAAATGAACTGGAAGGAGCAGGTAGAAATGTTAAACTTTATACTGAAGATGTTTTTGATATCATTTCCTGGGTCTAAGAAACAATGTTATCTATAATTAAAGAAATAATATCCATTATGCTCTCAAACCTAAAAACATTTTAGTGTTAAAAAAATTTAGTAAATCATTAAAAAAAAAAAAAAACCCTCAATGTGCTATGAGACAGTTAACAATATTAAATTGGTGAAACCTTTCATCAGTAGGTACAATGAGTCCAAAGCAGTTACCTTGATGTCCTACAGTTCTTCATCCTCAGAAACAAAACCAAAACCAAACAAAAAACTGAAAGCCTCATTCATTTAGTCTATATTCCCCAGTCCGACTTACAGAAGTGACACAAATCATGTCATTATGTTTGGGTAGAATAGATATCTACATACCCTTCAAAAGGACTTTAAGAGGAATCATAGAAAAAAGAAACAAAAACACAACAAACAAACAAAAAAAGATTGGTGAGAGAAGGAACAATGAAAGAAATCTCTGTTCTAGGTCTTTACTTTCCTCTTTCTGCTTAGTAAGTTACCTGTAAGAGGGAAAAAAAGAGAGAGAGAGAGAGAGAGAGGCGGAGAGAAAGAACATATTTAGAACATATTTTATGTATGTAAGTTGTTACTCATATTCTATTTCCTGCTGCTGCTGCTGCTAAGTCACTTCAGTCATGTCTGACTCTGTGCGACCCCATAGACGGCAGCCCGCCAGCTCCCCTGTCCCTGGGACTCTCCAGGCAAGAACACTGGAGTGGGTTGCCATTTCCTTCTCCAATGCATGAAAGTGAAAAGTGAAAGGGAAGTCGCTGAGTCGTGTCCGACTCTTTGTGATCCCATAGACTGCAGCCTACCAGGCTGTTCCGTCCATGGGATTTTCCAGGCAAGAGTGCTGGAGTGGCATGCCATTGCTCTGTTGCCTACCAAAATTCGTTTAAATGATGCTAACAAACAATTTCCAGCATACTTATTTGGTACCCATTCAATACAAAACCACAGTACATTGGTTTCCATTCATCAGAGTTGTTATTAAAATTTATTGTTATTATATTAGCTCACCCGTGCTGTAATAAGGCAGTATGCTTCTTGAAAGGCATAGCTTTTTTTCATCTTAGTTCATCAGTGCATGGCATAGTGTTTGTTACACAGCGAGAATCAATAGTTTTCTCAAACTAAATAGTAAATAACCAAGTTTTACTTAAGACTTAGTTAATCAACTGGATCTAGAATATCAAAATACACAAGATGAGAAAGTGAAGAAGTGCTTCTCCATTAATGAATACATTTGTATCGTTCCAACACCAGAATTTATCACTGTATCAGACATTCTTTAAGTAATAATCATGAGTAAACTTGGTTTTCTTACTTTAAAATATTTTCATAACTGTATCCTTTAAATTTATGAATGTTCTATTTTTTTACATTTGCTTAAAAATTATAATTTAATTTTGCACATAAATGATATTTTAGTCAGAGTTAGGGCTTCTCTGATGGTTCAGATAGTAAATAATCAATCTGCAATGGAGAAGACCCAGATTTGATCCCTGGTTTGGGAATATCCCCTGCAGAAGGGAATGGCTACCCACTCCAGTATTCTTGCCTAGAGAATTCCATGGACAGAGGAGCCTGGAAGACTATAGCCCATGGGGTCACAAAGAGTTGGACACAACTGAGCAACTGACACTTTCACTTCAAATTCTTAGAATAGCAAAAAAAAAAAAAAAAGCCTTTTGAAACGTGCTAAATGTTTCTCTTTATAATTTATTGTTGACTTTGAACTTAATTGAATTATGGTTAGATAATGTGGTCTGTACAATACATTAATAATGTGAAGCACTTTTATGGGTTAGTGTAAGGTGAATATTAAGGGTTTCCCTGGTGGCTCACAGGTTAAAGCATCTGCTGGCATATGCGGGAGACCTGGGTTCAATCCCTGGGTTGGGAAAATCCCCTGGAGAAGGAAATGGCACCCCACTCCAGTATTCTTGCCTGGAGAATCCCATGGATGGAGGAGCCTGGTGGACTACAGTCCATGGGGTTGCAAAGAGTTGGACATGACTGATCGACTTCACTTTCAAGGTGAATATTGAATGTACTCTGTATAAATTTTAAACACTGTTTATTTTATATAATATGGTTTATATTTTAGTAATTATAAGTTTAATATTTTCACCTTAGGACACAATGGATTATGTTTATCATCAAAATTTTCTACAAAATTATATCTTTTATAATGACATGTTAATCAGGGATGTCATTGGCAAGGGGCAATGTCAGAGTGCAGGGTATTGTATATTAATGTATGATTTAAAAAATCTTGTTAATTGTTAGTGGCAGAGACAGATTACTGATTTTAGTGATAAGGAACTATATTTTTACTTGCTATTTTCTTGTCAGTGTATTGTGCTATAATTTTATATAATAAAATATGCAGTTTATGGTAGGTCAAATTTACCTACAAAAGATGTTTTAAGAAAAATAAAATGCAACTTTTTCAGTCAAAATTTTTACTATCCATTTTCTCATATAAAGTGCAATATTTCAAATGCCTCATTCTGCTATAGCTTTCTTAGCTCCTCTCCCAAATTTTCATAAAACCAAAACCTTTTCTCTATTCCTGAAAATACAAATCAGTCAATACAAATACAAATCAGTCCTCTGAATAATCTCATTTGATAAATTTCAGTTTTAGCCTAAGTCTGGTTTTCAGCATCCACTTCACTTTGGAATGAAAGGTTTTCCTGTCCTTTGTTGTGCTCTAACCCCATGCATGTATAAAGACTTTTAAAAGATATTCTATTATCCTGTTGAGGTGGGTGAAGTCGCTCAGTTTTGTCAGACTCTTTGCGACCCCGCAGACTGTAACCTACTAGGCTTCTCCGTCCATGGGATTCTCCAGGCAAGAATACTGGAGTGGATTGCCATTTCCTTCTCCAGGGATCTTCCCGACCCAGGGATTGAACCCCGTCTCCCGCACTGGAGGCAGACGCTTTAACCTCTGAGCCACCAAGTTTTGCTTTTGGTATATAGAAATTATTTTTAAGATAACCAGATTTCCATCTCACCAAAACTCAGAAATCCTATTACTAAAATGAAAGAAAAATGCATTACTGGAACAGATCTGTCCTTTTGTTCCTTGAAAACCAGATGTAATTTATGAGCTTGATTTTATTAGAAAAAAATTGTATATGTACAGTCTTGAAATCTGAGTTCCTGGGCGGGGGGGGAGGTTAAATATATTTTTATGTGTGTGTGTGTGTGTGTGTGTGTGTGTGTGTATCTTTTTTTTTTTCTATTCACTTGATATTCAGTGATTATATACTAATAGTTAGAGGTACAGCCCTAAGCATCAGATATACAGCAGAGTAATAAATGTAATGGATCCTCTCCTATAAAGAGCTTAATTAGTGTGGAGTTTAACAACACCATATATTATATATGTAACATAATTTTAGATGGATATAGTGCCTTTAATTAAAAATTCAGCTGAATATGATAAAAGATAATGACGTGAGGGCACTGATGTTATATAGTATTATTAAGAAACACTTGCCTGAGGAGATACTATTAGAAAACAAAATAAAACAAGATAGAGGTCCAGGTAAAAGTTAACATTTGATGTGCTTGGTTCCGGCTCCTCTGTTTGAATGCTTCAAGAAAACTTCAGGTCCGACTTCCCTAGTGAAGTTTTGTTCCCGCAGTTTCTCCCAATGTTATGCAAGGTTTAATTTCTATAATAATTCCTTTATCACATATATTGAATCAGCTTCTTTTGGTGAACTATGACATTGATGATAAATTATAAAAATAAAAGTGAATCTTGTGTTCGAAACTGAATAGGCTGCAATGGGGTTATTCTTTGTAAGTTGAATTAAAACCCTATTGCAACTCTAGTGACAAGTTTCCTCATTTCTTCCCACCCTCTTTTTTTATCTGCAGTCATTATGAATGATTAAAGTCAACCACCTTGGCAGTTGTCAGAAGGAAATCCCCAGATTCACTGATAAAACAAAGTTTCAATTAGGTATTTGTAATTTGAGTGACTTCCATGGTGGCTCAGCAGTAAAGAATCTATCTCCAATGCAGGAGACGTGAGTTCAATCCTTGGATTAAGAAGATCCCCTGGAGAAGGAAATGGCAACCCACTCTAGTATTCTTGCCTGAGAAATCCCATGGAGTGAAGAACCTGGCAGGCTACAGTCTTTGGGGTCCCAAGAGTTGGACACAACTTAGTGACTTAACAGTAACAAGCAACAATTCATAATTTGAGTGCTGCATGCAAATAACTATCTGAAATGAAAAGATATTCCTCTCTATAATTGTAACACCTTGAAAACAAGGTGAGCATCAGTTCAGTTCAGTCACTCAGTCGTGGCTGACTCAGGAATATATCTACCTAAAGAAACTAAAGACCTATATATAGAAAACTACAAAACACTGATGAAAGAAATCAAAGAGGACACTAATAGATGGAGAAATATACCATGTTCATGGATCGGAAGAATCAATATAGTGAAAATGAGTATACTACCCAAAGCAATCAATAGGATACACCTTGACCAAATGTCTTATTAGAAAATAATTTTGAAAATTTGAAAGAGCCTTATGAAAAATAAGAAAAGTACCTTGGGTCACATGTGAGACCCAGATGGCTTAAAGATAAACTAGCCTTCTGTGTATTTATTAAATATTTAGATGTTCAGTTGTGTCCAACTCTTTGCAACCCCATGAATTGCAATACACCAGGCCTTCCTGACCATCACCAACTCCCAGAGCTCACTCAAACTCATGTCTATCAAGTCGGTCATGCCATCCAGCCATCTCATCCTCTGTTGTCCCCTTCTGCTCCTGCCACCAATCCCTCTCAGCATCAGGGTCCTTTCCAATGAGTCAACTCTGCGCATGAAGTGACCAAAGTATTGGAGTTTAAGCTTCAGCATCAGTCCTTACAATGAACACCCAGGACTGATCTCCTTTAGAATGTACTAGTTGGATCTCCTTGCAGTCCAAAGGACTCTCTAGAATCTTCTCCAACACCACAGTTGAAAAGCATCAGTTCTTTAGTGCTCAGCTTTCTTCACAGTTCAACTCTCCCATTTATACATGACCACTGGAAAAACCATAGCCTTGACTAGATGGACATTTGTTGGCAAAGTAATGTCTCTGCTTTTGAATATGCTATTTAGGTTGGTCATAACTTTCCTTCTGAAGAGTAAGTGTCTTTTAATTTCATGACTGCAGTCACCATCTGCAGTGATTTTGGAGCCCCTCAAAATAAAGTCTGACACTGTTTCCATTGTTTGCCCATTTATCTGCCATTATCTCCTTTTCCTATTTGGAATCAGTCTGTTGTTCCATGTCCAGTTCTAACTTTTGCTTCCTAACCTACATACAGGTTTCTCAAAAGGTAGGTCAGGTGATCTGATATTCCCATCTCTTGAAGAATTTTCCACAGTTTATTGTGATCCACAGTCAAAGGCTTTGGCATAGTAAATAAAACAGAAATAGATGTTTTTCTGGAATTCTCTTGCTTTTTTGATGATCCAGCAGATGTTGGCAATTTGATCTATGGTTCCTCTTCCTTTTTTAAAACCAATTTGAACATCTGGAAGTTCATGGTTCATATATTGTTGAAGCCTGGCTTGGAGAATTTTGAGCATTACTTTACTAGTATATGAGATGAGTGCAATTGTGCAGTAGTTTGAGCATTCTTTGGCATTGCCTTTCTTTGCGATTCAATTGAAAACTGACCTTTTCCAGTCCTGTGGCCACTGCTGATTTTTCCAAATTTGCTGGCATATTGAGTGCAGCACTTTCACAGCATCATCTTTCAGGATTTGAAATAGCTCCACTGGAATTCCATCACCTCCACTAGCTTTGCTTGTAAAGTGGAAGTGATAAATAGATTTAACGGACTAGATGTGATAGATAGAGTACCTAATGAACTATTGACAGAGGTTTGTGTTATTGTACAGAAATAGAGTGCCTAATGAACTATGGACAGAGGTTCGTGATATTGTACAGCAGACAGGAATCAAAACCGTCCCCATGGAAAAGAAATCCAAAAAAAAATTTTAGATTGTAGAGATATAAAAAAAAAATTACAGTTTTTTGTGCCAAGAATAATGCATGGATCCATAATAGACTTAGTTTCACAGTGTTTTCTTTGTGACAATAATTTTAAGAATTTCTAATTCATTGATTTCATTGAACACTAATAGAATAATGCTTAGGACTCACAATAGAATAGACACATTCTGGGGGTTTCAAAGAGTGTTGCCACTGGTTAAAATATAGGCCGAATGTGTGGAGGTCAATCTCAAATTCCCTGGCACAACGTCAATAACATGACAAACTCTTTCTATGCAAGTGTCTTTTCAGGCTGGAAAAGTGAAACGCTGAAGGTTAGTGTTCCTCTTGTTCAGAGCCTTTATATGGAAACTCCAAGCAAATCAAATATATTTTCTTTAATACTGTGATGTTCTCTAATCTTTCAATAAGAGCAAAACCAGAGTTTACATTATCCCATTGCACTTTCTTAATCAAAGTAGGTATCTACCAGCCATGTGACCCAATTGAGCCTTATGATATTGATACTCACAGGTAGAAGAACAGACAGGGTTTGGTACTTGGTAGATGGTTCCACTTAATCCTATCTCACCTGTGGTGTTTCTTTCCTTTTTCCCCTTTTTATTGTTCTTATGTTCCATGCAGTTCAGGTAGCATGCCCAACATGGTTCTGTCTGTGGCCAGAGGAAAGAGTAAAGAGAAGTAATTTGGTTCTTTCCTATATCTTACTTAGCCTACTGTAAGGACACACTCATGCACAGGGTCACTATTAACCAAAACAGTATCTTTACATGGAGGCACCACTGTCATTCATGAGCAGACACTTTCCTCTGTGAGCTAATAAACAGAATGAAGGCTATAGAGTTGCTAAAGATTATTGATCTGATTTATCAAAATTTTCTCACACTAAAACTTAATAAAGCTTTGTAAAGCACCAAGCCTTCCTTCACTGTATGTGGAAAACATGTTATTACAAAATCAATTTTATGAAAAAACAGTGTTTTTGTTGATGTTAAATGAACTAAGGAATATGGAAAAGGAAATCTCACCACTAGACGTGTCACTTGTTTGATGTGGAGCCACAGCTAGTTTGTATTACTAATTTGAAATTTAATTTTCTCAAATATAAAATAGAAACAGGTAATACCAAACCTGAATTTCTTTGAGGGTCAAATGAAAAATGTTTAATACTTGAGAATTTAAATTCTTTATGATAACACAGTTAGCAGATGATGGGGCCAGGATATGAAACCAGTGACTTCAGAACCAGATTTTTCCATTAGGTGATACATGCTAACCTAGGAAGTTACAGCAAAATCTGTTCATGGCATGAAAGGGAAAGAGTGCTGTCTGTGTAAATGTGTGTATGTGTGATGTGCTCTTCCAACTAATGTTAAAGGCAGAGTTTAGAAAGGTTTGGACTTGTTTTTCTGTTATTTACTTCTCTGTTTTTATGCACTGTACTCCTATCACATCCCCACAGAGCTGTTCTGAGTGTAGAACTTAGCCATAGGAATCTTTGATTATGTAAATGAAACACCTCATCTAAGCAGCTCCATGAAGAGAGAAAAAAGCAAAGGAGCAAACCCAGGCATGAATTCAGCTAATAAAGCCTATAGGGAATTCTGCTTATATTTTATTCTCCTATGGAGCTGAAAAATCTTTCATTTGGTGTGGAGTATCATGGTTTCACTGTAAATGAGTTTTACTCAGTTTTGTACAAGTGTGTGTATGCATTTGTGTATACTTGCACATATGTATGTATGTATGTTTGCATATGTGCATGGCAAATGGGTGTTCAAGCTTAAATAGCTATGTTTTTTATTTCCTTATATAATCATATTATAAAAAAGTCAAAAGGATCATTTAGACAGTGGGTATCATTATACATGGGCTTCCCTAGTAAAGAATGTGCCTGCAGTGCAGGAGAGCCCACTTCCATTCCTGAGTTGGGAAGAAGGGATAGTCTACCCACTCCAATATTCTTGGGCTTTCCTGGTGGCTCAACTGGTGAAGAATCCTCCTGCAATGTGGGAGACCTGGGTTTGATCCCTGGGTTGGAAAGATCTCCTGGAGAAAGAAATGGCTACCCACTCCAGTATTCTGACCTGGAGAATTCCATGGTAGCAAAGAGTTGGACACAACTGAGTGACTTTCACTTTATTATTATACATTTCTTTTTAAAATTAATTTTTATGGAGTGTAGTTGATTGACAATGTTGTGTTAGTTTTAGCTGTACATCAGGGTCAATTAAACATACACACATATGTACTCTTTTTTTAGATTCTATTCTCATATAGGCCATTACAGTGTATTGAAAAGAGTTCCTTGTGCTATTCAGTATATTTTTATTAGCTGTGTGTGTTGGTTAGTCACTCACACATGTCCAATTATTTGTTACCCCATGGTCTGTAACCTGCCAAATTCCTCTGCCCATGGAATTCTCCAGGCAAGAATACTAGAGTGGGTCGCCATTTCCTTCTCCAGGGGATCTTCCCTACCTAGGTATTGAACTCAGGTCTCCTACACTGTGGGCAGATTCTTTACTGTCTGAGCTACCAGGGAAGCAGTGCATATATGTCAATCTCCATCACACAATTTATTCCCCTCTTTCCTCCAAAGAACCAAGAGTTTATTTTCTACATCTATGACTCAACTTCTGTTTTTTAAATAGGTTCATTTCTTCCATTTCTTTATTCCACATGTAAACAATGTCATATGATATTTGTATTTTTCTGACTGACTTCACTCAATATGACAATCACTAAGCCGATTCATGTCTCTACAAATGGCATTATTTTGTTCTTTTTAATGACTAGGTATACATTTCTATTTTAAGATGTACTTGTAGATTTTGTGATAGTCTGAAAATCCTTTTATTTTCTATTTTATAATATTTTTAAATAATTCTTACTAATATGATACTATCTCTAAGATATCCATATTTTTTTTTCCTCTAGAACACATAGTGTTCTTATACTCTGTGTGCTAATACAGCTTGTTGCCTGCACTGACATTTCACATTGAAAATCCAGTCATTGGATTATAAGAAAAACTAAAGTCAATGCAGAAAATTACTAATATAATTTAAAAGTTTCAGATGCATTACCATTTATAATAAGTATTCCAAAAGTTTAGCAAAAAATATCATAAATGTATGTATATAGTTATCTTTCTTGTCAGTGATCATAATAAAGTATGAAAAAACAGTGAATTTTCTTTAGTATTTAGAATCATCATATAAATATGCTACTTAGTGTTACATTAAAATTCGAATCACAAGATGAATGTGACTTGTATTCTGTTTTTATTTTACTTTGTTAACCACCAGTCATTTCATATCACCCTGTTGTTTTCAGTCTCATTCTCTCTTCTAATCCCTTTAAACTAAAATTTTAGTTTGTTAGGTTTTGGACTTGCTGATATCTGTCCCATCATTGTTTCTCCAAATAGTTGTCTTCCAAAATATTTTGAAACAATGAATCTTAAAGAGAAGAATCCCCCATCAATCTACCATATTCTATTACCCTTAATTTCTATTGATCTACCATGAACATAAACATTTCTTCTAGAAACTCTGGAGGCAAACAGCTGTTCTTTTTATGCTTCCTTTCCTACATAAGATGATATGAAATAACATGAAACCAAATAATTCCCTGGGCTTTGATTTTTATTCAAATCATAATGCTTTAATTGCTGGACTTTTGCAAAATTTTGGCATTATTTTAATAGTCACCAGGTTCTTCTACTTTAAATAGTAAACAAAATGAGTAAGACAAAAGTAAAATAAAGTATTTGCATGAATGTAGACATATCTTGATAAATTTTTTCCCTAAGTGGCTTTATTCACAGAATAGGAAGTTTAATGAAATTGTTGATACCTAAGTTTCTTCTCTATTTGAGCTTAAGAATATGTTCTTTGAATACAGAGATGAGATAATGTGTGTTTCTGTAGAGAAAACTCATGGGTATACATTACTGTATTTTCTAAAATAAGTGATACAAGTATGACCATTTCCCTGAGAAAAAGAATTAACACATAAAACAAAAAATACTAAGTAATCATATATGATTAATTTCTAATATGACCATGAAGATGAGTATTACAGGCTCATAGAACATGAAAAAAATACAAAATGAAATGTGTAGGGAAGGGATAGTTGAAGTTTTTCTCTTGTGTCTCTAAAGGAGAAGGGATGCTTCTTCAGGATTGGCTGTTAACATTGATAGCAAGCACATAGAAAACTCATGGGTATACATTACTGTATTTTCTAAAATAAGTGATACAAGTATGACCATTTCCCTGAGAAAAAGAATTAACACATAAAACAAAAAATACTAAGTAATCATATATGATTAATTTCTAATATGACCATGAAGATGAGTATTACAGGCTCATAGAACATGAAAAAAATACAAAATGAAATGTGTAGGGAAGGGATAGTTGAAGTTTTTCTCTTGTGTCTCTAAAGGAGAAGGGATGCTTCTTCAGGATAGGCTGTTAACATTGATAGCAAGCACATTCAGTTAAATATGTTTGGGAATTTCATGAAGTGAAGTGAAGTGAAGTCGCTCAGTCGTGCCCGACTCCTTGTGACCCCATGGACTGTAACCTACCAGGCTCCTCTGTCCATGGGATTCTCCAGGCAAGAACACTGGAGTGGGTTGCCATTTCCTTCTCCAAGGGATCTTCCCAACCCAGGGATTGAACCTGGGTCTCCAACCTTGCAGGCAGACACTTTAACCTCTGAGCCACCAGGGAAGCCCATATCCTGGCAGATTTTTACAGTGTGAAGAGACATACTGGTTCTCCACTTTGTAATATAATTATTTACACAAAAATTTATTTTCCCTTAAAGATCAAAATTTCTAAACTGTGTTTCTGTTTTATGGTGAACTTATAGTTCTCTATACGAAAGTTTGTGCCAAAGCTTAGCTCCTTTGCATATCATTCTATGGGACTGTACTTGCTAAGGAACCTCTATAATCAAATGGCTCCAGAACTCATTTCCATTAAAATAATTTGCTTATCTTTATATATTTTTCTACTTTAAGATGGAAGGTATAGAATGTAATAATGGTTCTTACATTTGTATGTGCAATATACTTTTCTACAATGCATTTTATTGTTAGTCTCTGATAGAATATTATTAATCAGATACATATATATATCAAGTTTTTAATTCTTTGTTATTAGGTGCTATGCTGTCTAAATTTAAAATAAAATATCCTGTTTTATTTTTCCTTTCTTATTTTCCTCCAGGGATTGAACCTGGGTCTCCCACCTTGCAGGCAGACACTTTAACCTCTGAGCCACCAGAGAAGCCCTATGGAACAATGGACAGGCTCAAAATTGGGAAAATACTCTGACAAGGCTGTATATTGTCACCCTGCTTATTTAACTTCTGGGCAGAGTACATCATGCTAAATACAGGGCTGGGTGACTCACAAGTTGAAATCAAGATTCCTGGGAGAAATAACAACTTCAGATATGCAGATAATATCACCCTAATGGCCAAAAGCAAAGAAGAACTAAAGAGCTTATTGATGAAGGTGAAAGAGGAGAGTGAAATAGCTGGCTTAAAACTCAACATTCAAAAAAGGAACATGATGGCATCCAGTCCCATCCCTTCATGGCAAATAGATGGCAGAAAAATGGAAACTGTGACTAACGTTATTTTCTTGGGCTCCAAAATCACTACAGATAGTGACTACAGCCATAAAATTAAAAGACACTTGCTCCTTGGAAGAAAAGCTATGACAAACCTAAGCAGCATATTAAAAAGCAGAAATGCCAGCAAAGGTCTGTATAGTCAAAGCTATGGTTTTTCCAGTAGTCATGTACGGATGAACATAAAGACTGAACCATAAAGAAGGCTGAGTGCCTAAGAATTGATGCTTTTGAACTACGGTGTTGGAGAAGACTCTTGAGAGTCCCTTAGACAGCAAGGAGATCCAACCAGTCAATGCTAAAGGAAATGAACCCTGAGGTTCATTGGAAGGACTGATGCTAAAGCTCCAATATTTTGGCCACCTGATGCAAAGAGCCAACTCATTGGGAAAGACCCTGATGCTGGGAAAGATTGAGGGCA
>SJYC01127627.1:0-10471 GCA_006408675.1 Madoqua kirkii | reverse complement strand
CATTTTTACAATAAGTTATTTTAATTTTATATTTATGAGAATAAAGATCTACAAAATTCAGTTAATACCTTTAAATATAATCAATCAGATAAAATAATTTTAAGACATATTTCTCCACGTTATCTAGAACAAAATAATTGGAATATTTTTTTCTCAAATGAAAAGAAATTTAAGTAAATATGATTAATGGCTTGACCTATTCCATCAGCTAACAGGCCAGTCCTTTAGGCATTATATTACACTACTTATAGCAGTGTGCAAATTTCAAGCAGTATTTGAAGTCTCATTTTGAGATGTTTGCAAGTGTCAATAGTGCATATAAATGCATTAATGAAAATGTTTTCTGTGCTATAAAGTTTAGTGTGAAAAGAAAGTGAAGTCATTCAGTCATGTCTGACTGTTTGTGACCCCACGGACTGTAGCCTACCAGGCTTCTCTATCCATGGGATTTTCCATCAAGAATACTGGAGTGGGTTGTCATTTCCTTCTCCAGGAGATCTTACAGATCCAGGGGATGAACTCGAGTTTCCCACATTGTAAGCAGATGCTTTACCTTCTGAGCCACCAGGGAAGTCCTGGTGAAAACCTTGTAAATTCTTTCAACTTCTTCATCTGGCCAATTATATATTAAACAAAGTATGTAAGTAAATATTTTTTTGAGATTAGCTCTAATAATAATAGAAAACCATTCATTTTAATGAAAGCGCATCAGCCAAAATTTAAAATCATAAATATATGGTCTCAAATCCGTTTTCTTTTTTACATCTTCTCTTACTTCTTCAGAGTCATTCAGTAATATAATTTGTAAAAAACATTGTTTATACATTATTTTAAGATTAAGACATTATAAGATGAAAGACTTTGGCTACGAAAATGGATGAAATTAGCTCATCTTTAAGACACAGTAAATATCATCTGAGTTAAATTCACTTATTTCCATCCATTTTAGTTCACTGAAACCTAAGATGCTGATAGTCAATCTTGCCATCTCCTGCTTGACTGCATCCAATGTACCTTGATTCATGGACCTAACATTCCAGGTTCCTATGCATCACTGTTCTTCACAACATCAGATTTTACTTTCAACATGACACATCCACATCTGAGAGTCATTTCCTCTTTGGCCCAGCTGTTTCGTTCTTTCTGGAGCTGTTGGCAGTTGTTCTCTGTACTTCCTCAGTAGCATATTGGACACCTCCAAACTCAAGGGCTCATCTTTCAGTGTCATATCTCTTTGCCTTTCTATACACCTCATGGGGTCCTCATGACAAGTATATGGGGGTGGTTTGTCATTCCTTTCTCCAGTGGATTATGTTTTATCAGAACTCTCCACTTTGACCTACCCATCTTGGGTGACCCTGCATGGCATGGCTCATAGTAAAGCTGTGATCCATTGTTACACAAGCTAATGTAAAAGCTCTGCTGTAGTTTCCTCATATTTACAGTTTCTATAAAACTATAAAATAAAATGTATAGGCTGTGTAGAATCCTATAAAACATGTATATGCAAAACAAGTATACTAATTTAAGTGAAAATTTAAGTCAAGGATTACTCCATGAAATAAAAGGGATTTGTTTTATATGCAGTGTATATTTTAAACTGTAACCTTATCTCAATTAGGTCAATACTTTTTCTTATGATACAATCCAGTACAAGAGTTCAACAAGAGCATATTTTATTTCTTCAATGGATCTTTTATCTGTTTCCCCCATTCTCTCTGTTGCCATATGTATAAGAACAGTAGTTCCTAGCCATTTTCCTCGTAAAGGTATTTGTAATCTACTCAATTATTGACTATACTATTTCTGCTTCATGGAAAAAAAAAAACTCAAGATTTATACTGTGTTTTTCTCTCCAACACTAGGAAGTTTTCTAATATTATACAATATAAAGTTAAGCTTTAGTCCAGTGAGTCAAGAATAGACGGTGTCATTCTGGCTTTTGTTTGCTGATATGCCCATGACGGCATATTCACAAATGCCATTTGATTTAGTAAGAGAAACTGGTACAATTTTAATCCCAGGACTGAAAATATAAGGGAAACTTATCAAATGCTATGAGGGGACAAAAGTTTAAATCATGCAAGATCTCAATGCCTGTTGTAAAACTTGGACACTTGCATCATATGTGCATATGTGCATATGATGCACACTTGCATCATAACCAAACCAAATGAGGAACATGGAATTTGATGCATAGCTAACTTTATTAAGATTGTTGTTACATTTTCCCACTATTTAGACATCAGTGTTAAAGCAATAGTGCCAGTGAGATTAGGAGAATAACTTTTTTTAACTAATATGACAAAACTCAAAAGGAACTACAAACTCCATGAAAATAAGTAGTAAATATTAGTTGCTCATTCATGTATGACTCTTGGCGACCTCACAGACTGTAGCCCACCAGGCTCTTCTGTCCATGGAACTTAAAAATACTGGATTGGATTGCCTTTCCTGTTTCCAGGTAATCTTCTCAACCCAGAGATTGAACCTGGGTTCCCTGCCTTGCAGGCAGATTCTTTACCATCTGAACCACCAACTCTCAGAATAAGGAAACTATGATCAAGTTTTGCACCTAAGTAAAATTATTTCTATTCTTGAAAAATCAATGTCTACACATGAATAAGTGCATGTGGTATGAATATAGGAGATCGGCTAATCACATAGAGATATGTTAAATGGCATGAATACAAAAGGGTATTACTCATGATTCATATTTTAGTAGTTTCACTGTTTTATGGAAGATGTACATAAATTAGTGTGCTATAACTTTGGTTTATTTTCTGCTCTAGTCCACAAAGAATTTACAGTGAGGAACACCCACTAGTCTGCTTTGAAAAGGGGAAGGTTTAATATGATTTTTTTTTTTTGGTCTCCTGTACACAGGTACAGGTGTGATAGATATATGCTAAGAAAAAAATAGGACATATACATTTTTAGATCAGAAAGCTTAAAAGAGGGTTACAAGGATATAGTCAGAAGAGTTTGATGAAGATAATATGAGACAAAATTGTATTCATATTAAAATATAGGAAAAAAATACCCTCAAATAACCTGCAGCACATATAGTTCAGTTCAGTCACTCAGTTGTGTCCAATTCTTTGTGACCCAGGCCTCCCTGTCCATCACCAACTCCTGGAGTTTACCCAAACTCATGTCCATTGAGTCAGTGATGCCATCCAACTATCTCATCCTCTGTTGTCCCCTTCTCCTCCTGCCCTCAATCTTTCCCAGCATCAGGATCTTTTCCAATGAGTCAGCTCTTTGCATCAGGTGGCCAAAGTATTGGAGTTTCACCTGCAACATTAGTCCTTCCAAAGAACACCCAAGACTGATCTCCTTAGAAAGGACTGGTTGAATCTCCTTGCAGTCCAAGAAACTCTCCAGAGTCTTCTCCAACACCACAGTTCAAAAGCAGCAATTTTTCAGTGCTCAGCTTTCTTTACAGTCCAACTCTCTCATCCATCCATGACTACTGGAAAAATCATAGACTTGACAAGATGCACCTTTGTTGAAAAAATGTCTCTGCTTTTTAATATGCTATCTAAGTTGGTCATAACTTTCCTTCCAAGAAGTAAGCACCTTTTAATTTCCTGGCTGCAATCACCATCTGCAGTGATTTTGGAGCACCCCCCAGAAAGTCAACCACTGTTTCCAGTGTTAGTGGCACACACAGTACTCATAGGAAGAAATGTCATAAGAAATATACTGAAGAAATATAGGAAAAATAAGGCATTTCTGAAAATAGGAGAACAGGTTCGAGTACGTGGAGACCCATATAGGTTTATTATGAATATTGTAAATTAATTTATTTTTATAAAATCATTGCTTTAGTTTCTATAAAAAATGCATCATTTTAATGAAATAAAGTATTCTAATAAATACCTCACAAGTATATATAAAATGGCAATATTTTGAATATACTTAGTCAAAATATGTCTGATATACATATAACAGAAATACATAGGTAAAATAAAAATGTATTCCCCTCTATATTTTTGAACAAAATAAGCATTCACCATGTCAGCTCCATGATGATTAGAGACCTAGGATCCATCTATTAATCTCTTCCATCATCTTATGTCACAGATTTTGCTGTTTTCATTTAGTTGCTAAGTTGTGTCTGGCTTTTTGTGACCCTATGGACTGTAGCCTGCCAGTGTCCTTTGTCTATGGGATTTCCCAAGCAAGAATACTGGAATGGGTTGCCTTTTCCTTCTCCTGGGGTTCTTCCTGACCCAGGGATCAAAGCCACATAGACTGTTTGGCGGGCAGATTCTTTACCACTGAGCCACCTGGGAAAGCTCATGTCACAGCTATCCTCCTCACTTGACTCCTCACAGTCTAATCACACTGGTTTACTTCAGGCATCAAATCTGCATTCCAAGAACATGGGGGAGGAAAATATGAGTCAGCATATTTTATTTGATTCCCACAAGTTCTTTGCAATTTTTGCACTACTGTGATGTATGTCTGACATGAGAGATATATGTATATATGTATATTGATGTATATATATATATAAATGGTATATATATATATATATGTATATATATATGGTGGTGGTTTAGTTGCTGTCATGTCCAGCTCTTGGCAATCCTATAGACTGTAGCCCACCAGTCTCCTCTGTCCATGGGATTCTCCCTGCAAGAATACTGGATTGGGTTGCCATTTCCTTCTCCAAGGGATCTCCCCGAATCAGGAATCGAACCTAGGTCTCCTGCAATGCAGGGAGATGGCTTACCAACTGAGCTATGAGGAAAGCCCATATATATATATAATCTGTATAATTGTTCAGGGATCTATTACTGAGAACTAGGTCAGAATGATTATTGGGAAATGCAAATAAAGTATTTCTCACAACTTTTAAGGAGAAATAAAGGGGATAAAAGAGAACTTGTCTTACTAGATATTAAAATTTCTTTATGCTTTTCATAATTTAAAATGTGCGGTATTTGTGTAAATATTAAGTGAGTAGAAGAGATTTACCCGGTGGTCCAGTGGTTAAGATTATTTGTTTCCATTGCAGAGGGCACAGGTTTGATCTCTGATCAGAGAAATAAAATCCAGCATGTTGCACAGCCAAAATGAAAAAAGAAGAAGAAAAAAAAAAAGATGAGTCAGTGGAAGAAGATGTCTTTGAAAGTCAATATTTTCTTTAAGGAGGAAAATCAGTAAGTTCTATCAGGCAATGAAAGTTTTTGCTTAGAGCTGAGTAGGCTATCTCAGCTCCACAGATAACAACTGTAAATTCTTGACCAGATTCTGAAGTAGTTATCTAACTACTTTAAACTTAGGAAGTGAACAAAGAAAGATTTTGGAAGGAAGCTAAAATTTGGGAGAATGGACAAGCATCTAGTAAATTTTCTGTACTTGAAATATTGACATAAACGCAAGATGTGGCATATCAAAGATGGCATGACCAAAACATCAATAGGAAATGTTCTGTTTTTCTGGCCTAAGATGGACAGAGCATGGGGTAGCAACAGATCCTGGGAATGAGGGGCATATCCCAGAAGAAGACTACTCAAGAAGGGGAAGATTATTGCTCTTTATGAACCCTGCATATTGCTGGCTGATGTGCAAACAGCTCAGGAGAAAGAGAAAAATAAAAACGACTGAGCTGCTATTTATGATTCTGTCTTCTGCCAAAAAGACACATTTGTTCTCAGGTATATTTGGATGTACTGACTGTTTAATTTGTTGTTGCTCAAATGGTAAATTGTGTTCACCTTGATGCAACCCCATGACTTAGTGTTAATAACATTCAATGGGGGAAAGTAAGAGAATTCAGACTCCATTTCATAATATAATGGTGCAATGGTAAAAAATCTGCTTGCAATGCAGGAGATGTGAGAGACACAAATTCAGTCCCTAGATTCGGAAGATTTCCTGGAGTAGGAATTGGAAACCTACTCCAGTATTTTTGCCTAGAAGACTCCATGAACAGAGGAACCTGGAGCGCTACAGTCCATGGGATCACAAAGAGTTCACACGACTGAACAACTGGGCATGCACAAGATAAAATTTAAAAATTGCATGAGCAAAGACCTTAGAATAAAAAGAAACCTAACTTAGATGCAACCTCAAAAATGAGAGAATGATATTGGTTACTCTCAAGACAAACCATTCAGCATTACAGTAATCTAAATCTATGCCCCAACCACTGATGCCGAAATTGAAATAGATGAGTTCTATGAAGACCTACAACCCTTTCTAGAATTTAATGTCAAAAAAAGGTGTCCTTTTAATCATGGGGATTGGAATGCAAAAGTAGGAAATCAAGAAATACCTGGAGTAACAGGCAAGTTTGGCCTTTGAGTACAAAATGAAGCAGGGCAAAGGCTAACAGAGTTTTGTCAAGAGAACACAATGGTCATAGGAAAACCTTTTCCAACAACCCAAGAGACAACACATGGATGTGACCAGATTGTCAATACAAAAATCAGATTGATTGGGTTCTTTGCAGCCTAAGATGGAGAAGCTCTATACAGTCAGCAGAAAAAAAGTCTGAGAGCTGACTATAGCTCAGATCATGAGTTCCTTATTGCAAAATTGATCCTTCCTTTGAAGAAAGTACGGCTAAACACTAGGCAGTTCAGGTAAGACCTAAATGAAATTCTTTACGATTAGATGGTGACCAAAACCACCTCCAAGAAAAAGAAATGCAAGAAGGTAAAGTGATTATCTGAGGAGGTGTTACTAATTGCTAAGGAAAGAAGAGAAGCAAAAGGCAAGAGTAAAAGGGAAAGATATACCCAACTGAATGCAGAGTTCCAGAGAAAAGCAAGGAGATATAAGAAGACCTTCTTAAGTGAATGGTGAGGAACAGAGGAAGACAATGGAATGGGAAAGGCTAGAAATCTCTTCAAGAAAACTGGAGAGATCAAGGGGATATTTTATGCAAGGATGGGCACAATAAAAGACAGAAATTGTAAGGACCTAAAAGAAGCAGAAGAGATTAAGGAAAGGTGGCAAGAATACACAGAAGAACTATACAAAAAAAGGTCTTGATGACCTGGATAACCACAGTGGCATAATCAGTCACCTAGTGCTGGACATCCTGGAGTATGAAGTCAAGTAGGCCTTAGGAAGCATTAAAAACTAAAAGTAAAGTGAAAGTGAAGTTGCTCAGTCGTGCCTGACTCTGTCCGACTCCATGGACTGCAACCTACCAGGTTCCTCCGTCCATGGAATTTTCCAGGCAAGAGTACAGGAGTGGGTTGCCATTTCCTTCTCCAGAGGGTCTTCCCAACCCAAGGACTGAACCCACATCTCCCACACTGTAGGCAGAAGCTTTACTGTCTGAGCCACTAGGCAAGTCCTTTAAGAAGCATTACTAAAAACAAAACTACTGGAAGTGATAGAATTCCAGCTCAACTATTTCAAATTCTGAAAGATGATGCTGTTAAAGTGCTGCATTCAATATGCTAGCAAATTTGGAAAGCTCAGGCCTGGCCACAGGACTAGAAAAGGTCAGTTTTCATCCTAATCTCAAAGTACAGTGCCAAAGAATGTTCAAACTACCCTACAGTTGTTCTCATTTCACATGCTGCTGCTGCTGCTGTTGCTAAGCCGCTTCAGTCGTGTCTGATTCTATGCAACCCCATAGGCGGCAGCCCACCAGGCTCCCACATCCCTGGGATTCTCCAGGCAAGAATACTGGAGTGGGTTGCCATTTCCTTCTCCAACATTTCACATGCTACTAAGGTTTAACTCAAAATTCTTCAATCTAGTCTTTAGCAATACATGAACTGAGAACTTCCAGATGTGCAAGCTGGGTTTCAAAGAGGCAGAGGAACCAGAGATCAAACTGCCAATATCCGTTGGATCACAGAGAAAGCAAAGGAATTCCAGAAAAACATCTTCATCTGCTTCACTGACTATGTTAAAGCCTTTGACTGTGTGTGTCACAACAAACTGGGAAAGTCTTAAATAGATGCCACTACCAGACCACCTTGCCTGTCTCCTGAGAAGCCTCTATAGGAGTCAAGATGCAACAGCTAGAACCAGACAGGGAACAACAGACTGGTTCCACTTTGAAAAAGGATTAGTAAGCCTCTTGATGAGGGTGAAAGAAGAGAGTAAACAAGTTAGCTTGAAAGTCAACATAAAAAAAAAAAAATAACTTAAGATCATGGCATCTGGTCCCATTACTTCATGGCAAATGAAAGTGGAAAAATTGGAAATAGAGAAAGATTTAAGTTTCTTAAGCGCCAAAATCATGGAGACGGTGACTGAAGCCATGGAAATAAAAGACACTTACTCCTTGGAAGGAAACTTATGACAAACCTAGAGAACATATTAAAATACAGAAATATCAGTTTGCTGACAAAGGTCCATATAGTCAAAGATGGTTTTTGCTAGTGGTCATGTATGGATGTGAGAGTTGGACCACAAAAAGGCTGAACTTGGAAGAAATGATTGATGCTTTAGAACTGTGGTGTTGAAGAAGACTCTTGAGAGTCTCTTGGACAGCAAGGAGATCAAACCAATCAATCCTAAAGGAAATCAACCCTGAATATTCATTAGAAGGACTGATGCTGAAGGTGATACTCTAGGACTTTGGCACCTGCTGTGAAGAGCAAACTCATTGAAAAGGCCCTGATGCTGCGAATGATTGAAGGCAAAAGGAGAAGAGTGTGACAGAGGATTTGATGTTTCAATAACATCACTGAATCAGTGGACATGAATCTGAGCAAATTCATTGAGCCTTCAGTGATTCATAATAGTAACATTACAGATTACTGATCAGAGCTCACTGTAACATAATTAAAAACAATAGAAAACTTTGAAATACTGTGAGAATTACTAAAATGTGACATAGAGCCGTGAAGTGAGCAAATGTTACTGGGAAAATTGTGCCATATACTGGATGCAAAGTTGCCACAAACCTTCCAAACATAGTATCATTGAAGTGCAATTATGCTTAATAAAAAAGTGTGTGTGCATTCTCAGTCGCTTCATCATTTTTAACTCTTTGGGATCCCATAGGCTATAGCTTGCCAGGCTTCTCTGTCCACAAGCTTCACCAGGCAAGAATCCTGGAGTTGATGTCCATGCCCTTCTCCAGAGGATCTTCCAGACTAGGCTTTTTTTTCCTGAGTCTTCTGCATTGCAGGCATATCTCTTACCACTGAGCGTCCAGAGAATTCCAATAAAATGACATTCTCCTGTCTTCTGCATGGTCCTGTACTCTACATTCTGGGCTCTTCTACCTTTTAAATAATCATTTTCTTTGTTATGAAATATAGTGTCTGAAGCTAGGTAATTTTATCAGGCTTCTTTCTACCAGTAAATTCCAGAACTCAATGTCCTTTTAAAATTTTGTACTGCCTCAGTCTCTTTCAACTCTAACTAATCAATCTATTTAGTGATACAAGTCTTTCAGAACCAGTGAATATTACTGAATTTGACTTCATAAAAGGGAAGAAACAGACCCACCAATATCTGAGATCTGCCCTCCTCTACCTTGGGCTGCTCCTGAAATGGCTGAAGGACAAACCATTAAGCATATTAGAGGCTCTATTATTATTAAGAGGATCTTTGAGGCATACTCTTAATCTTTTTAAATGCCTCTTTAAATTGCATGTTACGCAGAAGTAAAGTCTTTGATGTTTCTGAGAAATGAACAAAAAGTTGTATGGAAACACTCATGGCTTATATTTAAACCTCTTTCTCCTGAGAGTGCCCTGGCTTTGAACTTTACTAAGAAGCAATCTGTTAATTTAGCATCTTTTGCCTATTGGAAAATCTGAAATATTTCAAACCCATAAATTCCAAGTTCTCTTTTTAAAGTTGTTTCTTCAATTTATCTACCTCTTCCCAAATTTTACTGTAAGCAATAAGAAGAAATCAAATGACACCTTCAACACTTAACATACAGTTCTCCTTAGGTAGATAAATCAGTTCATTAAGCACATATATTTCTCTCCCTGCTCTCAAAAATGAAAGCAATGGTATTGCTAAACTCTCTGCCACTCCATAACATAATCTCTTCCTCCATTTTTCAGTAGCATTCCTTTTCAACTGTCACTGCCAAGGTCTTCAAAATCCCCATTTTAACTAGTAGTATTTAGCAATTTAGTATTTACCCTCATTGTCTCCTCCCAATGCCACTCACAACTTTTAAGTTATTTGAAATTGCAAAGGCAATTAAAAGAAAGAGAGAAACATTTGCAATATATACATTTCAAGACTCTTATCCTAAATTAATAAAAACTCTTTCAAATCAGTAATAAAACAAGTGCCTGATTAAAAATTGGCTAAAAGCTTGACTAGATACTTCACCAAAAAAGAATTAAATGGCCTACCAGCACATGATTATGTATTCTAGACCATTAGGCATACTTATATCTTCACATTAAATAACTGTATAAAATCACTAGTTAAAATGTTAATTATTTTTAAATTGAGATAATATGCCTAAACACAGTAAAAAAAAAAAAAAGGAATAAAATAATAAAAAAAA
>SJYC01127626.1:0-16807 GCA_006408675.1 Madoqua kirkii | reverse complement strand
AATATTGCAAACAAATAACACTGGTGTGTACTCGCAGTGTCTCAGCCACACCGGGTTTGCCCCCGCTCACGGCGTGTGTGCCCTCCCTGTCTACACTGCTTAGGCTCTAGGTTGCTCTGCCGGGAACTGTCTGAGGCCAGCCCTGGGTTGTATGCACTTTCTAGGTCTAAGCCGCTCAGGTTCAGGCACTCAGGTACTCCACAAAGGCGCAGACTCGGTTGGGCCTGTGTTGTGTGCCCTTCCCAGGTCCGAGCAGCTCAAGTGACCAGGTGCTTGGTGAGCCTGGTCGCTGTGACTTATCGCCTCCCTAGTCCCTGCTGCTCAGTTTTCTGGGTGTACAACCGGCACACCTTTTCAGGTGTGCTGTGTGTCTCTTCTGGGGTACTGACCTCTGGCTGCGACCCTCTCAGTGGATGTCGACTGTCCAGAATCCCAAGAAGGCTTGGTTGGCAATGAAGCCAGCTTGCAGTTTGGTGGATGATGCCTCTCAGGGGCCGCGATTGCCCCCTTCAGGCTCTGGCTGCCCTCGCCTGCCTGTCTCCGGTGGGGGATGGGCCGGTCCCCAGCCGGCTAGGCTAGCTCACCTTTTCAGGTGTGCTGTGTGTCTCTTCTGGGGTACTGACCTCTGGCTGCGACCCTCTCGGTGGATGTCGACTGTCCAGAATCCCAAGAAGGCTTGGTTGGCAATGAAGCCAGCTTGCAGTTTGGTGGATGATGCCTCTCAGGGGCCGCGATTGCCCCCTTCAGGCTCTGGCTGCCCTCGCCTGCCTGTCTCCGGTGGGGGATGGGCCGGTCCCCAGCCGGCTAGGCTAGCTCTGCTCAGTTTTGTTCTGTGAGTGGGCCTGGTGGTGTCTTAGGTTAGGGCTTTTCACTGGATAGCTATCCCACAGTCTGGTTTGCTATCTCAAGTTAGTTCCCTCAGATTGCCCTCAGGACATTCAGGCCCAGTCCTTACTCTAAGCAGTGCAGCCGGGCCTCCCTGCCCAGCCCCCACTTGCTAGTGGCAGATGCTGGTATCTGCGCTGCTTCTCCGCTGGAAGTTAGGGTTAGGCACTTAATCTCCTTTCGGAGACAATGGGCTGCTTTTCTGGGTGCCTGATGTCCTCTGCCAGCATTCAGAAGTTGTTTTGTGGAATTTATTCAGTGTTCAAATGTTCTTTTGAAGAATTTGTTGGGGAGAAAGTGGTCTCCCTGTCCTATTCCTCCCCCATCTTAAGACCGCCCCCTGGGCTTTTTCAAAAAATGTGAACAGAGTGCAGGTTCTAATCTCCAACTGATCTCAGTCTCTTGTTTTAGGGGATTGCGATGGGCTTGACTGTTTCCTGTGCTAAAACGCTCTTGTGTCTTCCAGTAAAATAAGAATCACTCTTAGTGGTCACTCGGTTCAGGCCCTATGGTCAGTGGTGTGTTTATATTGTCTCATCGAACTCACCACAGAGTTGTGTGGCAAGGACCACACTGTGCGGTACAGGGGGTGGCTGACTCTCTGACAGGTGCGATGATTTGTTCAAGGTCATGTGGTTAGTTAGTCAGTGTAGGAGTAGGGATAGGAGGGGGAATTGACACCAGTCCAGTGAGATTCCACAGCTGGTTTGCCTGACACAGCACCAGGAGGCCGCCCCTGCCATTCCAGGAAGCCTTTGCCAGGATGGCATCTGGAAAGGAGGGCGATAGAGTAGAGGTCACCCGCTGGCCCAACTCCCCACCCAGATTGTTGGGATTGTTGGGACTTGTGGTTTAGCAGGTCACCTGATGCCAGAATGGCTTTCCCACCTGGAAGAACTTAAACACCTGTCACTGCACCCACGACTACAATGTCAACAACAAAGATCATTCAGCCAATGCTGTCTTCCTCCAGGGAAGTCCATGTTGAGAAGGCTTGATGCACTGCATCCTCTTGGTGTGTGTGTGTGTGTGTGTGTGTGTGTGGTTGTGAGGGTGCGTAGATGAGGCCTTGACTCAGTGTCCCTGTGTCTCCTCCTTCCCAGCCCTGCCCCCACATTCAGGTACCCTATTCCACCTGCGACAGTGCTCTGTATCCTGGGTACTCCAGCCACTCCCGTCAGATGCTGCCAATACCTTCGCTCTCCACAGCACGAGGCATTCTCTCTTAAAGTATTGAGGGGGACTCCCTCATATCTATGCCCCTTCTGAGCTCTTCTAGCAATTACCCAGCCTTTTGAGAGTGTGAATACCCCTCTTCCCGAGCTAGGAAGGTGTGGTGCTCAGCAAGGGGCTATGGATGAGGCTGCCCATTGTTGCTCTCTTGGCTTAACTCCCTGCTCCCTGTGTGTCCTCAGGCATATTGGTTAGCCTCTTTAAACTTTTGCTTCCCCATCTTTGAAAGGAAGATCGTGGTACCCATCCCATTGCTAGCTGGAGAAGTAACTGAGATGATGTAAATGAGCACCAGTAGATAGCATCATCTAGGAAAGAGAGGCTACAACTTCCTGAATTCAAATATCTTAATTTCTTTATCATGTCTTGAAGTCAGAGGGACTATGTTCCAGCAACTCTGGTTCCCTGGGGCTCTTGGTTTTCATTGGCTGTGGACAGGCTGGGGCTTCAGTTGAGCCTGGGTGTTACCCAGCAAGGGCACACAGCCTGACAGTCAGAGAAACCATTATGGCACAGCTTTTGAGAAAAGAAAGAGCTGTATTGTGAGATGGGCTGGCAAGAGACAGGGGGCAAAGCCTACAAACCTGTCTTTCTGATCCAGGGTCAAGGGCAAAATTTAAAGTGGTCGGGAAATTTCAAACGTGGAAGCTGATTGGCTAGTCTCCAATCAACTGATTGGTTAATCTCACAGTCAGTCTGTATTAGCTACCCTGGGTTGTGGGAGGCAAGATTTTCCTTATTGCAGCCTTCCTCGCTTAGCAAAGGGCTCATTGGCTGCACTTCTATTCTCTGGACTCCGTAGACTGAAGATTCTGGGTTCTGAGTCATTCTGGAGATCTGGACTCCTGTGTGGGACGTGTGCAGTCCTGTCCCTGTAAATAACTTAGGGTCAATCCACTTATTTAAGGAGGCAAGACCCATTTAAGCTGGTTAGTCTGGGTTTTCTTTATGTTATGTGTACTTTATTTTTAATTAAAAAATGTTTTACTTTTCTATAATTAAAAAAGTTTTTATTGGAGTACAGTTGCTTTACAAAATTGTGTTAGTTTCTACTGCATGGCAAAATGAATCAGCTATACATATACATATATCGGCTCTTTTAAAAATTTCCTTCCCATTTTAGTTCACCACAAACATTGAGTTCTCTGTGCTATACAGTAGGTTCTTGTTAGTTATCTATTTTATGCATAGTATCAATAGTGTACGTATGTCAATCCCAATCTCCCAATTCATCCCACGCCCTCCTTTCTGCCTTTGGCATCCATACATTTGTGCTCTATGTTTGTGTCTCTATTTCTGCCTTGTAAATAAGTTCGTCTATAACAGTTTTCTTGGACTCCACTATTAAGCTGGTCAGTGGTTTACGTGCTGTTTCACAGGTGTCTCTCTTTGATTTCCTCTTCTCTGCTCATAGGTTTCAGGGTCAATTCAGCAACAAGGACTTAGTGTGCTCAACATCCCTTCATCCTCCTAGTGAGAACCCCGCCCTCCCCACTCAGCTCTTGGCTTTTGAAGCCCCATATGTGATATCGACGTGACCCCTTGTGGGGCCCCTGCACTGTGGTGGTGATATTGTCATCCTCTTTTCAGGTTCACTTGTAGTGAGCCCAAGAGACAAAATCACGCCTGTGGAAGATTCCAGGGGACATCTCCTACCCGCATCGTGGAAAGTAGTGATCCTGGCTGAAAGAGGTTTTCACAATCTTGAGAACCATGGAACATAAGCACTATACAGGCCTGTGGTGAAAAGTCCATTTTACAGACAAGGAAAACTGAGGCCCAGAGAAGGGAGATGGTGGTGTGTTACAAGAAGACGGTGCAGGGTGGTCAGGAAGCCGACTCAGGTTCAACCCCCAAATTCCTTCATGTATTTGTTCTGTGACCCTGAGCAAGTCATGGGCTGTCTCTAAATCTTGACTTCCTCTCCTGTAAAATGATAGGGATCATAGTAGTGCTTGCCTCCTGGTAGAGTCACTGACAGGATTAGACAAGATTTTGTGTGTGTGTGTGTGTAGCTCAGTCCAGTGCCTGGCCCCAAGGCAGTGCTTGACCAGTTCAGTTCTTGCCCTCTGTCCTAATTCTCCTTCACTTTTCTTCTTTTCAGTGCCCTTGACATGGAGTGCACCCCATAGCACCCAGAAAAGCTGTAGCAGAAGCCCCACACCCTCCTCTTCATGACGCCCATGATTCTGGAATTTGGGAACCTGGGAGTACCCTCATTTTAGTTTCAGGCTTCCTGCGGTCACATATGCTGCATAAGCTTTGGAAATAACTTTGGTTTTCCTTACTTATAATTATATCATAATAATCACAAAATTGTATAGTTATACATTTTGAAAAATTGAAGTATAGTTGACTTACAATTTTGTGTTACTTTCAGTATATATATATATATATATATATTATAGACATACTTAGTCCTCTATGAATAATTTCTTTAAGAAAACCAACATAAAAATCACGATAAAAAGAATGCACAGAAAATGTTATTTTATGGTTATTTACTTTAAAGTAAGCAAAGATTTGGACATAACTGAAGCAACATAGCATGTACACATAACACATACTCATAGTTAAATAGTTCAAACATTGAATGCAAATTGAGATTAATTGAAAAGTAAATATACCTGTCTTTTATTTATAGGCATCATCCAGGGGCAAAAACTGTACCATGTATGTATACTTATGAGGAAAATAATCAAAACTATGAAGACCTAGGGTCTTTTATATACTGTAAATATGTAAAAAGGTCAGTTCCAAGGCATTAGAACTATTAGGGGACTGTAGGGAACTAGAAAGTACATGCTTAATCTAGAGAAACAGTGACCATGATAGACTGCAAGACACATAACTCATGATGACATCTTCTTCTGGTTTTGCAGTTTTCTTTTTCCATCTCTCGATAAATCACACAATTTCTTGTCGAAAGAACTCACCAAATTTTTTCCTGAATATTCATCTCTGTGCAAAAGCATCACTTTTCCAAACAAGGTCTATATAGTCAAAGCTACAGTTTTTCCAGTAGTCATGCAGTGATGTGAGAACTGGATCATAAAGGCTGAGCACCAAAGAATTTATCCTTTTGAACTGTGATGCTGGAGAAGACTCTTGAGAGCCCCCTTGGACCTCAAGGAGATCAAACCAGTCAATCCTAGAAGAAATCAACACTGAATATTCATTGGAAGGACCGATGCTGAACTTGAAGCTCCACCTGATGGAGCCACCTGATGCAAAGAGCTGACTCACTGGGAAAGACCCTGAGTTTGGGAAAGATTGAGGTCAGGAGGAGAAGGAGGCAACAGAGGATGAGATAGTTTGATGATATCATTGACCCAATAGACATGAATGTGAGCAAACTATGGGAGATAGTGAACTACAAGGAAACCTAGCATGCTGCAGTTCATGAAGTCACAAAGAGTTGAACACGACTTAGCAACTAAGCAACATGACACCATCTTTGTGCAAGCTTTTCTTTAAGAGTTGAGGGTATAGCAGTAAAATAATCTGACCAAGTCTCTTTCCTTCTAGATCTTGAATCTAGTGAGAGAAAACATGATAAATAAAGGAACAATACCAATTATATAACTAAATATTGATAAAAAATATTCTAGGAATATAAAGACTGTATAACAAAATGGTAGGCTTGTTTTAATTAAGGTGGTTTATCATGTAAGAATGCATTGGACACTCAGTAATAAAATATTAATTTCAAATTGAATTTGCTAAAAGGGATTTCTTTTTAATTTGCACAAAAAGATAAATGCAGAATTAAACATTCTGGGTCCAGTGCAAGAATATGTTGCCAACCAAAAGCTATTCTCCATCTCACTTTCTTCCTTGCTTAAGTTTCTTGATTTAGTCATAAACTAAATTAAGTTCTCAAAGCCTGAAGTCATGAAGAACATTAAACAATCAAAGGAAATTTATTCTGGACATTGATTTAATGTAGTTGAGACTATGACTTTTCTTCATGGGGAATCATTTCAGTGCAAAAGGAGTTGCTCCGAAATGAAACTAGAGTAAAATCTATCTGTTGACAGATCCACATACTTAAAGCTTTTTTTTCTCAAAAATGAACATAAACTAAGAGCAAAAATGGACCAGATATTTAGGGAAAACACTCAGTATGAGAGACAAAAATATCTTTAAAGGAACAAACTGGAAACAGAAACAATCACTGAAAGAATCCCAAACTGCTAATTTATCCCTCCCCCTGCTATCCTCTTTGGTAACCATAAATTTGTTTTCTAGGTCTATGAGTCTATTTATTTTTTGTAAATAAGTTCACTTGTACCATTTTTTAAGATTCCACATATAAGTGATATCATATGATATTTGCCTTTGACTTATACTTCACTTAGTATGATCATCTCTAGGTCCATTCATGTTGCTGCAAATGGCATTATTTCATTCTTTTTATAATTACACTTATGATAACAGATATCTACGGCTTGTGTCCACTATGGCACTGTGCATGAATATTCACCGTAGTCTCTTGAAAGTGAAAGTGTTAGTCACTCAGTCGTGGCCGACTTTGTGTGACCCCATGGACTCTAGTCCGCCAGGCTCCTCTGTCCCTGGGATTCTTCAGACAAGAACACTGGAGTGGGTTCTGGTTCCTTCTCCAGATAGTTTCTTGCGCTAGGGTCTATATCTATCATCCTCCTTACACAGATGGAGAGGCCAAGGTGCCGAGTGGGTAAGGATGTGCTCAAGGGCGCTCGTTGCTTGGTGGCCGTGTCCAGATGTGGCCTCAGAGCACTCTCATTTTGGAGTTGCTGTGGTTTCTCTCTCTACACACAACCAGCTTGCCTTTGTTACGCTTAACCTTATTCAAAGAGGATCATCCACTTTTCTTTTGTCTTTAAAAATCCACGTTGGCTTTTCAAGTTTTATGGGCGACTGTATAGTTTCCCCACTGCTGACTCTTAGGGATGGCTGAAGGGCTGGCAACTTCTCCTCAGATGAAACTGGAGATGGCTAAGTTTCACCCGTCGGCTTAAGATATTTGGCAGCGGGTATTCTCTGCCATTATTTTCTGTCTTCCTTTAGTAACTTTTGCCTCAGATGGAAAATTTTATAGTTTTTAAAAAATGACTTTTATAAAATTGGAGGGCTGGAGGTGATGGGTGGAAAAACAGGCAGGGCAAAGGAGAAAGTCTTTCTATTTTTGAGTCTGGTCTCATTAAAAGGCTCTCTTTGCTGTGTCCTCAACGTTCTGGCTTTCCAAATTCACTCTTGTTAGTGGTTTTGCCCTGTCTCTGTTTATTCTGTGACTCGTGCCTGAGGGGATGTGTTCTCAAAAGAGAATTCTCCACACCACATCTTGTTCTGACTCCGTGTTGCACCACCCCCTCTCTCGGTCAAAGCCCTCTCTGTGCGGGGCAGTGGGGGTTTATTCTGGTGAACAGCAATGCCATGTAGGAGCATCAGTTAGATGGGGTAGGGACGGAATGAACTTCCTTTAGAATAACCAGACATCTGAGCAGTCATACCCATGACACAATATTTTTCTGGCACCAACACCACTTAAGCAGTGGATTTGTACAGAGGATTCTAATGTGGGTGACTGGAAGACATCAAAATTCCCATTGTTTAAGTCAGAACAAAGAACACAAAACTTTGCTCAGATGAGGGGGGCTCGGGAGAGGCCAGCCTTTGGTTCCACTCAGAACTTACTTCCAACACATCGTCACATTTCAAGAAACACAAACGACCAAGAAAGCCAATCATATCCTCTGTGGCATGTGCTCCTTACCTGTATTTGCCAACCACTTAATGTTGAAAATGATGACAAAGATGAAAAGATAGAACAAGCCACAGTTCCAGTTCCATTCTACACGTGAAGAATGTCCATGTGTGCACGTACCAAGAAGTAAAATATAAACAGTTGAGTCAGTTTTGAGAAGCGTTTCTACTGTTCTGGTAAGAAATAAATACATATGCATGCATGAGTTACAAAGTATGAGTTATGCAGTTTTGCTGATTCTGCATGTGAGTCAAGTACTCTTATATTTGCAGTTAAAACATATTGTACAATATAAAGATGGAACTATACAATTTATGCTAGTAGTTAACATGTTAAGTTTTATTTAGAACAACACTGTTTGTGTGCTCAGTTGCTCAGTCCTGTCTGGCTCTTTGTGACCTCATGAACTGTAGCCCACCAGACTCCTCTGTCCATGGGATTCCCCAGGCAAGAATCCTGGAGTGGTTATAGTATCAGGGCATTTTAGAACAGAGACAAAATAGATATCTCTAAATTTTCCAAAGGAAAATAATAGATATAAAATCTATCAGTACTCAAATGACATTGCAGTCTTAAATAACAGTACTGGAATTTAGAAGACTAGAGATCAATACCTTCAAAATCTGAGAAAAAATCACTTATACCTTTGAACTTTAGACACAGTCAAATGATCAAATATGAGGATAAAGTAATTTTCAGTTTGCAAAGTTTTAAAAATTGATTTCTCCTGAATGTTACTCAGGAAACTACTAGAAAATATGCTCCAAAAGATAATGATGTACTTAAAGAATATGGGATATTATGCTGAGTTATTATAGCTATGAAAGTGAAAGCAAAGGAAAAGCAAAAATTGCTCAGTCATACCTGACTCTTTGCGATCCCATGGACTACAGAGTCCATGAAATTGTCCAGACTAGAATACTGGAGTGGGTAGCCTTTCCCTTCTCCAGGGGATCTTCCCAACCCAGGGACTGAATCCAGTCTCCCGCATTGCAGGCAGATTCTTTATCATCTGAGTCACCAGGGAAGCCCATTCTTGCTATAGTGGAGTTGATTTTTTTTTTTTTAATGATTAATTTATTATCAGGACGGTTTAAATGAAATTTAACTGAATTTCTTCTGATGCATATTTAGATATAAGAAAAGGAAATTTTGGAATTACTGGATATATATTACAATTTCTTGTTGCTGTTCAGTCACTAAGTCCTGTCCAACTCTTTGTGATGACATGGACAATAGCAAACCAGGCTCCTCTGTCCTCCGCTGTCTACAGGAGTTTACTGCAACTCACGTTCATACTGTTAGTGATGCTATCTGTCTCTTCCTCTGTCACTCCCTTCTCCTATTGCCTTCAGTCTTTCTCAGCATCAGGGTCCTTTCCAATGAGTCAAATCTTCACATCAGGTGGCCAAATTATTGGAACTTCAGCTCAGCATCGGTTCTTCCAATGAATAGTCAGGGTTTATTCCCTTTAGGATTAACTTGATTGATCTTGCAGTCCAGGGGACTCTCAAGAGTCTTCTCTGACACCACAATTGGAAAGCATCTGTTCTTTGCCACTCAGCTTTCTTTATGGTCCAAATTTCATATCCTTACATGACTATTGGAGAAACCATAACTTTGATTATACAGACCTTTGTCAGCAAAGTGATATATCTGGCTTTTAATATGCTGTCTAGGTTTGTCATAGCTTTTCTTCCAAGGAGCAAGCGTCTTTACATTTCATGGCTGTAGTCACCATCCACAGTGACTTTGGAGCCCAAGAAAATAAAATATGTTCCTGCTTCCACTTTCTGCCATGACATGATGGGACCATGTGACATGATCTTAGTTTTTAATGTTGAGTTTCAAGCCAACTTTCTCACTCTTCTATTCTCACCCTCATCAAGAAGCTCTTTAGTTCTCTACATACATGCCTGCTTCTATTCTCACCCTCATCAAGAAGCTCTTTAGTTCTCTACATACATGCCTGCTAAGTCGACTCAGTTCTGCCTGACTCTTTACAACCCTGTGGACTGCAGCCTGCCCGGCTCCTCTGTCCATGGGACTCTCCAGTCAAGAATACTGGAGTGGGTTGCATGCCATCCTCCAGGGGATCTCCCTGACCTGGACATCAAACCCACATTTCTTAGGTCTCCTACACTGGCAGGTGAGTTCTTTACCATTAGCACACCTGGAAAGCCCTTAGTTCTCTTCATTTCTGCCATTAGAGTGGCATCACCTACATATCTGAAGTTGTTGATGTTTCTCTGGGTAATCTTAATTCAGTTTATGATTCATTCAACCTGACATTTCACATGATATATGTGTTCACATGCATAGAAGTTAAATAAGCAGAGTGACAACATACAGCCTTGCCATATTCCTTTAACAATTTTAAACAAGTCAGTTGTTCCATGTCCAGTTCTAACTGTTGCTACTTAGTCTGCATACAGATTTCTCAGGATATAGATAATTTAGACTGTTATTCTCATCCATTTAAGAATTGTCCACAGTTTGTTGTGATCCACACAGCCAAAGGCTTTAGCATAGTTAATAAAGCAGAAGTATATGTTTTTCTGGAACTATTTTGCTTTCACTATGACCCAACAAATGTTGGCAATTTGATCTCTGGTTTCTCTGCTTCTTTGAAACCCAGCTTTTATATCTGGAAGTTTTCGGTTCACATACTGCTGAAGCCTAGCTTGTAAGATTTTGAGTATAACCTTGCTAGCATGTGAAATGAGTCCAATTGCAGTTTGAACATTCTTTTGTATTGCCGTTGTTTGAGATTGAAATGATAGTTGACCTTTTGAAGTCCTGTGTCCACTCCTGTATTTTCCAAATTTGGTGATATATTGAGTGTAAGACTTTAAAAACACAATTTTTAGGATCTGGAATAACTCAGCTAGAATTCCTTCACTTCCAGTAGCTTTTTTCTTAGTAATGCTTCCTAAGACCCACTTGACTTCATACTCCAAGATATCCAGTTGTAGGTGAACAACCACACCATTTTAGCTTTTGTCACTAAAAGCTTTTCTTATGTAATTCTTCTGTGTATTCTTGTCACCTCTACTGCTTCTGTTAGATTCTACTGTTTCTATGCTTTATCATGTCCATCCTTGCATAAAATGCTCATTTGATCTCTCCATTTTTCTTGAAGAGATCTCTAGTTTTCCCCATTCTATTGTTTTCCTCTATTTATTTGCATTGTTAATTTAAAAAAGACTTATCTCTCTTTGTTATTCTCTAGAATCTTACATTTGGTTTGATATCTTTCTCTCTCTCTTTCACTTCTGTATTCATCAGCTATTTGTAAGTGCTTTGCTTTCTTGCATGTTTTCCCTTTGGAATGGTTTGTTCACTCCCTCTTGTCCAGTGTTACAAACCTCCGTCCATAGTTCTTCAGGCACTGTGTCTACCAGATCTAATCCCTTGGACCTCTTCATCACCTCCACTATGTAATAGTAAGGGATTTGACTTAGATCATACCTGAATGGCCTAGTGGTTTTCCCTGCTTTCTTCAATTTAAGCCTGAATTTTGCATTGATGGTGGTTTAGTCACTCAGCCATGTCTGACACTATGCAACCCCATGTACTGTAGCCCACCAGGCTCCTCTGTCCATGGGATTCTCCAAGCAAAAATGTCAGAGTGGGCTGCCATTTCCTTCTCTAGAATTTTGCATTAAAGTCCCAACTACAGTAAACTGCAGGTCTTGTTCTTGCTGACCATATAGAGCTTCTCCATCTTTGGCTACAAAGAGTAGAATTAATCTGATCTGGATATTGACCATCGGTGATGTCCATGTAACAGTCCTCTCTTGGGTTGTTGGAAAAGGGTGTTTGTTTTGACTGTGTGTTTTGTTTATAAAACTCTGTTAGCCTTTGTCCTACTTCATTTTGTACTCCAAAGCCAAACTTGCCTTTTACTCCAGGTATCTCTTGATTTCCTAATTTGCACTGCAATTTCCTATGATGAAAACAGCATCTTTTTTGGTGTCAGTTCTAGAAAGTCTTGTACGTCTTCATAGAACCAGTCAACTTTAGCTTCTTCAGCCTCAGTGGTTGGGCATAGACTTGGATCACTGTGACGTGAATGGTTTGCCTTGGAAATGGACTGAGATCATCTTGTCAGTTTGAAACTGCACACAAGATTGCATTTCAGATTCTTTGTTGACTGTGAGGGTTACTCCATCTCTTCTAAGGGGTTCTTGCCCACAGTATTAGATATAATGGCCATCTGCATTAAATTTGTACATTTCCATCCATTTTTGTTCATTCATTCCTAAGCTATTGATCTTTACTCTTGCCATCTCTTGCTTGATTATGTCCAATTTATCTTGATTCATATACCTAATATTCCAGGTTCCTATTGTTCCTTACAGTATTGGACTTTACTTTCACCACAAGACACATCCTCAACAGAGGACCATTTTTGCTTTGGGCCCTCCACTTCATTCTCTTTGAAGCTATTAGCAATTGTTCTCTGCTCTTCCCCAGTAGCATATTAGACACATTCTAACCCAGGAGTGGGGGTGGGGCTTGTCTTCAAGTATCATATCTTTTTGACTTTTCATACTGTATATGGGGTTCTCCAGACAGAAATACTGGAGTAAGTTGCCATTCCCTCCTCTAGTGGACTACATTTTATCAGAACTCTTCACAGGTCCCATCCGTCTTGTGTGGCCCTGCACAGCATGGCTCATACCTTCATTGAGTTATGCAAGCCCCTTTGCCATGACAAGGCTATGATTCATAACAGGCAGGTTACAATTCAGTTCAGTTCAGTTCAGTGACTCAGTCGTGTCCGACTCTTTGTGACCCCATGAATCTCAGCATGCCAGGCCTCCCTGTCCATCACCAACTCCCAGAGTTCACTCAAACTCATGTCCATCGAGTCAGTGATGCCTTCCAGCCATCTCATCCTCTGTCACCTCCTTCTCCTCCTGTCCCCAATCCCTCCCAGCATCAGGGTCTTTTCCAATGAGTCAACTCTTCGCATGAGGTGGCCATAGTACTGGAGTTTCAGCTTTAGCATCATTCCTTCCAAAGAACACCCATGACTGGTCTCCTTCAGAATGGACTGGTTGGATCTGCTTCCAAGGGACTCTCAAGAGACTTCTCCAACACCACAGTTCAAAAGCATCAATGTAAAAAGGTTACAGTTACCACCTACTAAATTAAAGGTTCAGTTTATTTCAGGTCAGTGGATACTTATTAAACAAATAATAAATATAATATCAATTTTTGGTAGTTAGAAATGAGAAAACATAATATAACATTTCTTATATATATTGAGGTCTTCCCTGATGGCTCAGGAGGTAAAGAATCTGCCTGCAATACAGGAAACACAGGAGACCTGTGTCAGGAAGATCTGCTAGAGGAAGAAAATGGCAACCCACTCCAGTATTCTTGCCTGAGAAATTGCATGGACAGAATGTCCTGGTAGGCTACAGTCCATAGGGTTTTGCAAAGAGTCAGACACAACTGAATGACTAAGCATGTGTATTTACATAGAGCTTATTATGATTTGGGAGGATATAAGATATATACATAAAGATATTCAAAACTAAGTGGTAATTTTGTAAGCCTTATATTTTCTAATTTTAAGTAAGAATGAGAATATTTGAGGTTGTTTAAACAGTAATTTCCAAGCCCCACAGTCAAAGATTCTGATTGAGAAAATTTGGGAAAGAGCTCAGAGATCTACTCAGTTATTCTAATTCATATGATTTGTAGAGGAAGTTTGAGGAAAACTGTTTTAAACCTTCTAATGACATAATTGGAGGAGGAAATGGCAACCCAGTCCAGTATTCTTGCCTGGGAAATCCCATGGACAGAGGAGCCTGGGGGGCTACAGTCCATGTGGTCACCAAAGAGTTGGAAATGACTTAATGACTGAACAACAAAATAAGATTTTAAAATAAATGAGATCATACTTTATGTACCATTCTGTAATTTGCTTTTTTTATTATTTGGCTTCAATACCCTTCCACATTAGTTTATTTATATACCTATTTCATTATTCTTAATGATGACAGAGGATTCCACTGAATAGTTTCTCACGGTTACAAGTAATGCTACAATAATAGTCTTATGCATAATCTTTAAACACATTTGCAAGTATTAGTGTAGGAATAATACCTCACAGTAGAACTGCAAGGTCATACAGCATATATGTCTAACATGTTTTAACTTCTGATGAATTGTACTTCCCATTCCACAGATTCCTCCTCAAAGGCTGTCCCACACTTTGGGACTATATTATGGGCATATTTCTATGTAAATTTATGCTGCTGCTGCTGCTAAGTCGCTTCAGGCGTGTCTGACTCTGTGTGACTCCATAGATGGCAGTCCACCAGGCTCACCTGTCCCTAGGATTCTCCAGGCAAGAACACTGGAGTGGGTTGCCATTTTCTTCTCCAATGCATAAAAGTGAAAAGTGAAGTCCCTCGGTCATGTCCGACTATTAGCAACCCCATGGACTGCAGCCTATCAGGCTCCTCCGTCCATGGGATTTTCCAGGCAAGAGTACTGGAGTGGGATGCCACTGGGATCATTTTTAATGGCTGTATGATAGTACATTGTATGTGTATGCCATAGTTAACTTTTAAAATTTCTTATGTGAGTTTGGGTAAACTCTGGGAGTTGGTGATGGACAGGGAGGCTTGGCGTGCTGTAGTCCATGGAGTCTCAAAGAGTTGGATGTGACTGAGCAACTGAACTGAACTGAATGAAATAATATATTTATTAGAAAGGGATATTACAATTTAGGAAACAAATAAGGAAAGCTACAAAGAGGAACAGAAACAGGCTGGTCCAACTACTATGGCTATTGGGTTTTCAATTCACTTGACACACATTTTTCTTGTTATAATAAATGTATCATCTTTTCATTTCAAGAAACTGCTACTACTGGATCATTCAAAAAATACAACATATTTCACTTTGATTACATACTGACTAAACACTCCAGTACTTTGGCCACCTCATGCGAAGAGTTGACTCATTGGAAAAGACTCTGATGCTAGGAAGGATTGGGAGGCAGGAGGAGAAAGGGACAACAGAGGATGAGATGGCTGGATGGCATCACTGACTCAATGGAAATGAATCGAGTGGACTCTGGGAGTTAGTGATGGACAGGGAGGCCTGACATGCTGCAATTCATGGGGTCACAAAGAGTCGGACGCGACTGAGCGACTGAACTGAACTGAACTGAAACATTCTTCAAGAGATAGGAATACCAGACCACCTAACCTGCTTCCTGAGAATTCTGTATGCAAATCAAGAAGCAACAGTTAGAACTGGGCATGGAACAACAGACTGGTTCCAAATCAGGAAAGGAGTACATCAAGGCTATATATTGTCACCCTGCTTATTTAACTTATATTTCCAGTACATCGTTGGAAATGCTGGGCTAGATGAAGCACAGGCTGGAATCAAGATTGCTGGGAGAAATACCAGTAATCTCAAATATGCAGATTGCATCATCCTTATGGCCAAAAGCCAAGAGGACTAGCCCTGATGAAAATAAAAGAGGAGAGTGAAAAGTTGGCCTAAAACTTAACATTCAGAAAACTAAGATCATGGCATCTGGTCCCATCACTTCATGGCAAATACACGAGGAAATAATGGACACAGTATGAGAACTTATTTTGGGGGGCTCCAAAATTACTGTAGATGGTGACTTCAGCCATGAAATTAAAAGATGCTTGATCTTTGGAAGAAAAGCTCTAACCAACCTGGACAGCATATTATAAAGCAGAGACATTGCTTTGCCAACAAAGGTTTGTCTAGTCAGAGCTATGTGTTTTCCAGTAGTCATGTATAGATGTGAGATTTGGACTATAAAGAAAGCCAAACACCCAATAATTGATGTTTTTGAACTGTGGTGTTGGAAAAGACTCTTGAGAGTCCCGTGGACTTCAAGGAGATCCAACTAGTCAATCCTAAAGGACATCAGTCCTGAATATTCATTGGAAGAACTGATGTTGAAGCTGAAATTCCAATACTTTGGCGACCTGATGTGAAGAACTAACTCATTTGAAAAGACTCTGATGCTGGGAAAGATTAAAGGCGGGAGGAGAAAGGAATGACAGAAGATGAGATGGTTGGATGTCATTACCAACTTGATGGACATGAGTTTGAGTAAGCTCTGGAAGTTGATGATAGACAGGGAAGTCTGACGTGCTGCAGTCCATAGGGTTGCAAAGAGTTGGACACAACTGAGCAACTGAACTGAACTGAAGAATCATTCAGGTCATTTGCCTTCACTTGCCATGGTCTACAGGGAAAGAATATGTATAAATCCATACCAGTATTCAGACTACTCTCTACACCTGTGTTGCACACAGTAAATTAAACTATAACACCGATTTTTATATCCATTTTTTAATGCTTTCTTAATATGAGATGATATGCTTGAATCTAATTAACACTGAAATACTGCAAGATTATGTTTCTGAACCTCTGAGGTCAAATCCTAGACTTCAGTGAATTCAATGAATTAAATGTTATATTTTCAGGCTTTTTGTCATTAAACCAGTTGGGCTGAACTAATGACATCCTTATTGTATCATTGACCTTTTCATTCCTACATATCTTAGTGCAGGAGAAAATATACTCACCAGGAAAATTTAAAGAAGGTCAGAGAGGGCATATGATCATACTTTAGTAAACTGTATAAAAGTTGTTAAGAATACAAGTAAGGTGGTAAATAAGCATATAATTATTAAGAAAATAAGTTGAGCAAGGCAGAAAAGAAGAATATGGTAGTGAACCATAAATAAAATAAATTTGTTCAGAACATTGGGTTCATTGAAGGAGAAGGAAAAAGAAAAGGGAAAATTGGATTCTGTATTGTGGTTAGTTTATGGAGTCATTCTAGCACAACAGTAAGAAAATTGTGTTTGTTATAGGTATACTTAATATTGTCAAATGTAATAGTGTAGAGTTGACCAA
>SJYC01127625.1:0-25794 GCA_006408675.1 Madoqua kirkii | reverse complement strand
TCTACCAAATATGTGTTTTGATTTAAAAAATAAAACACCATTTAAATTGTTTATAAATAGATAGGAAGGGATTTCAATATAGGGAAATGATTTTTACATTATGCATATTTAAAATGTTATTTAAAGTTACACTTATATCATCTCTTTGGTTTCATAGAAATTAGCCCCAGTGAATAACAATGATAATTTAGGAGTTATTATATCTTATTGGGTAGGCTGAACACAAATAATACCACACTCGAGCCCCTACTTTTTGCCATGGGCATTTGTTTCACATAAACCTATAAGGTCTCTAACTTCTACTCCAGTTTTCATCATCAAGGATGTTAAGATGATAATTAAATTGCATGTTTATATTTGTTGCAATGAATATCCCCAACCCACATTTTTCTTCTGTGTGTCTGAGGCCAAAATAACTTTTAATTGTAATTAACAGAAAGCCTTTTTCTCCATATTTTACACTTTAATAATGAAAATTGTATTTGCCCTTGATTAGAACATCTTTATCATGGACTACTGAATCAATGGGCCTCCAGTAACCATACAACTTCCTTTAGAGACTTCAAAAAAGCAGGCCTTTACCTTCTGTTTAAATGATAATAGAAGTTATATCTTAGTACTATGATATCTTGAGTCCAAAGGAGATAGGAATAATCATTCATTAATCATTTTCCTATTAACAAATCAGTGCTATAACTTTTAATTGTAATTAACAGAAAGCCTTTTTCTCCATATTTTACACTTTAATAATGAAAATTGTATTTGCCCTTGATTAGAACATCTTTATCATGGACTACTGAATCAATGGGCCTCCAGTAACCATACAACTTCCTTTAGAGACTTCAAAAAAGCAGGCCTTTACCTTCTGTTTAAATGATAATAGAAGTTATATCTTAGTACTATGATATCTTGAGTCCAAAGGAGATAGGAATAATCATTCATTAATCATTTTCCTATTAACAAATCAGTGCAAAGATATTATTCTTTTTATTTTTCCTCCCAGATGACTTTGAAAATTAAAGTCATAAATAAAGTGAGGGGGAGAAAAAAGATCATATTTTCTACAAAATCCCAAAACAACTCATGTAGAATTTGTGATTGAACTTTGTGCTCACTGTAATGGAGAGATTAATAAAATCATTCCTCATTACGAAGACATGTCAATCCTTTAATACATTTAACTTTTCCATAATATGCTTCTCTTTGACTCAAGTGACCTTGTGGCAAATGTCCTCTGCATGCCTTTTCCTGCATACCAATTATGGATTTGATAATATAACTGAAATCTTCTCTCATTTTTAATTTTAAAACGAAAGCTAATAGAACATGGATTCTGAAACAAGTACTCATACACTTATCTGTAAATATTTAGATATAATTATATTTTCTTAACAGGTCTGTGAATTATTTCCCAACTGAAATTAAATTCTTAATAATGCTGCCCTTGTAAAGCATATAATGCCACTAAAGACATCTCTAGTCAGAACTGGGTTATGCCCTATTTAGAAAGACAAGAAAAGAACTGAAATTAATATAATTGGATCTGTGAAGTTTTTATCTTTAATTCCACTAATAATTACTTTCTAATATTTCAACAGAATAGATCTCAATTTTCTAACTGAACCTTAATATTTCACTGTTATTTTACCATTTATATTTGTTATTTTTAAATCAAACAAGGTTAGAAAAAAGAATACAAAATACTAATGTATTGGTAGTCAAAAACTATTGAAATATTTTCATATTTGGTTACATTAAGCAGGCTATATGCATAGGTATAGGTATTATAGATTCTGTTCTGCATCATTTTTCTGTAAGTAGTAATGAATTGCCATCACTCCACAGTATCCTTTCGGAATTGGTTCCAGGACCACATAGCTAAATCTGTGGATGCTCAGGTCCATTATAAAATTCAGTTCAGTTCAGTTAGTTGCTCAGTCATGTCCCACTCTGCAACCCCATGGACTGCAGCACATGAGGCTTCTCTGTCTATCACCAATTCCAGAGCTTGCTCAAACTCATGTCCATCAAGTCAGTGTTGACATCCAACCATCTCATCCTCTGTCAACCTGTTCTCCTCCTGCCTTTAATCTTTCCAGCATCAGGGTCTATTCTAATGAGTCAGTTCTTAACATCATGGAAAAATATCAGAACGTCAGCTGCAGCATCAGTCCTTCAGGTAAATATTCAGGACTGATTTCCTTTATTTTGACTGGTTTGATCTCCTTGTAGTCAAAGGGACTCTATAATCACCAGTTTTAAGGCATCAATTCTTTGGCACTCAGCCTTCTTTATAGTCTAACTCAGACATCCATATGTGATTACTGGAATAAACTAGACTTTTGACTAGATGGATCTTTGTCAGCAAAGTAACATCTCTGCTTTTTAATCTGCTGTCTAGTGTGGTCACAGCTTTTATTCCAAGGAGCAAGCGACTTTTAATTTCATGGCTGCAGTTGCCATCTGCAGTAATTTTGGAGCCAAAGAAAATAGTCGGTCACTGTTTCCATTGTTTCCCCTTCTATTTGCCATGAAGTTATGGGACCAAATGCCATAATCTTCATTTCTTAAATGTTGAGCCTTAAGCCAGCTTTTTAACTCTCCTCTTTCACTTTCATCAAGAGGCTCTTTAGTTCTTTTTTTGGCTTTCTGCCATAAGAGTGGTGTCATCTGCATATCTGAGGTTATTGATATTTCCTTGAGCAATCTTGATTCCAGCTGGTGTCTTATCCAGTCCAACATTTCACATGATGTATTCTGCATATAAGTTAAATAAGCAGGGTGACAATATACAGTCTTGATGTCCTCCTTTCCTTATTTGAACCACTCCACAGTTACATGTCCAATTCTAACTGTTGCTTCTTGACTTGCATACAGATTTCTCAGGTAGCAGATCAGGTGGACTGGTATTCCCATCTCTTTTAGAATTTTTCAGTTTATTGTGATCCACACAGTCAAAGGCTTTGGCATAGTCAATAAAGCAGAAGTAGATGTTTTTCTGGAATTCTCTTGCCTTTTTTATAATCAAAAGGCAATTTTTTTATTTTTCCTCCCAGATGACTTTGAAAATTAAAGTCATAAATAAAGTGAGGGGGAGAAAAAAGATCATATTTTCTACAAAATCCCAAAACAACTCATGTAGAATTTGTGATTGAACTTTGTGCTCACTGTAATGGAGAGATTAATAAAATCATTCCTCATTACGAAGACATGTCAATCCTTTAATACATTTAACTTTTCCATAATATGCTTCTCTTTGACTCAAGTGACCTTGTGGCAAATGTCCTCTGCATGCCTTTTCCTGCATACCAATTATGGATTTGATAATATAACTGAAATCTTCTCTCATTTTTAATTTTAAAACGAAAGCTAATAGAACATGGATTCTGAAACAAGTACTCATACACTTATCTGTAAATATTTAGATATAATTATATTTTCTTAACAGGTCTGTGAATTATTTCCCAACTGAAATTAAATTCTTAATAATGCTGCCCTTGTAAAGCATATAATGCCACTAAAGACATCTCTAGTCAGAACTGGGTTATGCCCTATTTAGAAAGACAAGAAAAGAACTGAAATTAATATAATTGGATCTGTGAAGTTTTTATCTTTAATTCCACTAATAATTACTTTCTAATATTTCAACAGAATAGATCTCAATTTTCTAACTGAACCTTAATATTTCACTGTTATTTTACCATTTATATTTGTTATTTTTAAATCAAACAAGGTTAGAAAAAAGAATACAAAATACTAATGTATTGGTAGTCAAAAACTATTGAAATATTTTCATATTTGGTTACATTAAGCAGGCTATATGCATAGGTATAGGTATTATAGATTCTGTTCTGCATCATTTTTCTGTAAGTAGTAATGAATTGCCATCACTCCACAGTATCCTTTCGGAATTGGTTCCAGGACCACATAGCTAAATCTGTGGATGCTCAGGTCCATTATAAAATTCAGTTCAGTTCAGTTAGTTGCTCAGTCATGTCCCACTCTGCAACCCCATGGACTGCAGCACATGAGGCTTCTCTGTCTATCACCAATTCCAGAGCTTGCTCAAACTCATGTCCATCAAGTCAGTGTTGACATCCAACCATCTCATCCTCTGTCAACCTGTTCTCCTCCTGCCTTTAATCTTTCCAGCATCAGGGTCTATTCTAATGAGTCAGTTCTTAACATCATGGAAAAATATCAGAACGTCAGCTGCAGCATCAGTCCTTCAGGTAAATATTCAGGACTGATTTCCTTTATTTTGACTGGTTTGATCTCCTTGTAGTCAAAGGGACTCTATAATCACCAGTTTTAAGGCATCAATTCTTTGGCACTCAGCCTTCTTTATAGTCTAACTCAGACATCCATATGTGATTACTGGAATAAACTAGACTTTTGACTAGATGGATCTTTGTCAGCAAAGTAACATCTCTGCTTTTTAATCTGCTGTCTAGTGTGGTCACAGCTTTTATTCCAAGGAGCAAGCGACTTTTAATTTCATGGCTGCAGTTGCCATCTGCAGTAATTTTGGAGCCAAAGAAAATAGTCGGTCACTGTTTCCATTGTTTCCCCTTCTATTTGCCATGAAGTTATGGGACCAAATGCCATAATCTTCATTTCTTAAATGTTGAGCCTTAAGCCAGCTTTTTAACTCTCCTCTTTCACTTTCATCAAGAGGCTCTTTAGTTCTTTTTTTGGCTTTCTGCCATAAGAGTGGTGTCATCTGCATATCTGAGGTTATTGATATTTCCTTGAGCAATCTTGATTCCAGCTGGTGTCTTATCCAGTCCAACATTTCACATGATGTATTCTGCATATAAGTTAAATAAGCAGGGTGACAATATACAGTCTTGATGTCCTCCTTTCCTTATTTGAACCACTCCACAGTTACATGTCCAATTCTAACTGTTGCTTCTTGACTTGCATACAGATTTCTCAGGTAGCAGATCAGGTGGACTGGTATTCCCATCTCTTTTAGAATTTTTCAGTTTATTGTGATCCACACAGTCAAAGGCTTTGGCATAGTCAATAAAGCAGAAGTAGATGTTTTTCTGGAATTCTCTTGCCTTTTTTATAATCAAAAGGCAATTTGATCTCTGGTTCTGCTGCCTTTTCTAAATCTGGCTTGAACATCTGGAAGTTCTTGGTTCACATATTGTTGAAGCCTGGCTTGGAGAATTTTGAGCATTACTTTACTAGCATGTGAGATAAGTGCAACTGTGTGGAAGTTTGAGCATTCTTTGGCATTGCCTTTCTTTGCGATTGGAATGAAAACTGACTTTTTCCAGTCCTGTGGCCACTGCTGAGTTTTCCAAATTTGCTGGCATATTTAGTGCAGCACTTTCACAGCATCATCTTTTAGGATTTGAAGTAGCTCAACTGGAATTTCATCATCTCCACTAGCTTTGTTCATGATGATGCTTTCTAAGGCCCACTTGACTTCACACTCCAGAATATCTGGTTGTAGGTGAGTGATCACACCATCGTGATTATCTGGGTCATGAAGCTCTTTTTGTACAGTTCTTCTGTGTATTCTTGCCACCTCTTCTTAATATATTTTGCTTCTGTAAGGTCTGTACAATTTCTGTCCTTAATTGTACCCATCTTTGCATGAAATGTTGCCTTGGTATCTCTAATTTTCGTGAAGAGATCTCTAGTCTATCCCATTCTATTGTTTTCCTCTATTTCTTTGCATTGATCATTGAGGAAGGCTTTCTTATCTCTCCTTGCTAATCTTTGGAACTCTGTATTCAGTTGGGTATATCTTTTCTTAACTCCTTTGCCTTTCACTTCTCTTCATTTCTCAGCTATATGTGAGGCCTCCTTAGGCAACCACTTTGCCTTTTTGCAGATTTCTTTTTCTTGGGTATGGTTTTGATCCCCACCTCTTATAAAATGTCATGAACCTCTGTCCATAGTTGTTCAGACACTCTTTCTATCAGATCTAATCCCTTGAATCTATTTATCACTTCCACTTTATTATCATAGGGCTTTGATTTAGGTCATACCTGAATGGTCTAGGGTTTTCCCTACATTATTCAATTTAAGTCTGCATTTGGCAATAAGGATTTCATGATCTGAGTCACAGTTCATGATCTGAGTCACAGCAAAAAACATGGTCTTATTTTGCTGACAGTATAGAGCTTCTCCATCTTCGGCTACAAAGAATATAATCAATCTGATTTTGATTTTGACCATCTGGTGATGTCCAGTTGTAGAATTGTCTCTTGGCTGAAGGAAGAGGGTGTTTGTTATGATTAGTGCATTCTCTTGGCAGAACTCTGTAAGCCTTTGCTCTCCTTCCTTTTGTACTCCAAGGCCAAATGTGCCTGTTACTCCAGGTATCTCTTGACATCCTACTTTTGCATTCTAGTCCCCAGTGATGGAAAGGACATTTTTTGGGGATGTCAGTTCTAGGAAGTCTATTAGGTCTTCATAGAACCATTCAGCTTCACTTCTTCAGCATTAGTGATTGAAGCATAGACTTGGATAACTATAATATTGAATGGTTTGCCTTGAAAATAAAGAGATCATTCTATTCTTGAGACTGCAGCCAAGTACTGCATTTTGGACTCTTTTGTTGACTATGAGGGCAATTCCATTTCTTCTAAGCAATTCTTCTAAGCAGTAGTAGATATAATGATCATTTGAATTAGATTCACCCATTCTGGTCCATTTTAGTTCTCTGATTCCTAAAGTGTTGATGTTCACTCTTGCCATCTGCTATTTGATCACTTCCAATTTATCTTGATTCATTGACCTAACGTTCCAGGTCCCTATGAAATATTGTTCTCTACAGCATCAGACTTTACTTCTATCACCAGTCACATCCACAACTGGGTGCTGGTTTTGTTTTGGCTCTGTCTCTTCATTCTTTCTGGAATTATTTCTCCAGTAGCATATGGGCACCTACCGACCTGGGGAGTTCATCTCTCAGTGTCCTATCTTTTAGCCTTTTCATAATGCTCATGGGGTTCTTTAGGACAAGAATACTGAAGTGGTTTGCCATTCCCTTCTCCAGTGGACCACGTTTAGTCAGAACTCTCTGCCATGACCCATCCGTCTTGGGTAACCCTACAGGGCATGGCTCATAATTTCATTGAGTTAGGCAAGGGTGTTACCCATGTGACCAGTTTGTTTAGTTGCCTGTGATTGTGGTTTTCATTCTGTCTGCACTCTGATAATAAGGATTAGAGGCTTGTGAAAGCTTCCTGATGGGAGGGACTGGGTGTGGGGGAATCTGAGTCTGGTTCTGATGAGAGTCATGGTCAGTAAATCTTTAATCCAATTTTCTGTTGATGGGTGGGGCTGTGTTCCGCCTTGTTGTTTGGCCTGAAACCAAACTATGGTAGGGGTAATGGCAGTAATGGTGACCTACATCAAAAGGCCTTAGGCCAGCACTTTTGTTTTCAGTATCCCTGACCCTGCAGCAGGCCACTGTGGACCCACACCTCTGCAGGAGACTCCTGGACACTCACAGTCAAGTCTAGCTCAGTCTTGTGGGGTCGCTGCTTCTTTCTTCTGGGTCCTGGTGTGCACAAGGTTTGGTCTGTGCCCCCAAGAGTCTGTTTCCCCAGTCCTGTGGAAGTTCTGTAAATCCCACTGGCCTCCAAAATCAAATCCCTGGGGGTTCTCAATCCCTTTTCTGGATCCCCAAGTTGGGAAATCTGTGGAGGGTCCTAGAACTTTTGTACCAGTGTGAGAACTTCTTTGGTATAATTGTTCTCCAGTTAGTGGGTCGTCTGCTTGGTGGCTCAGTGGTGGGACTCACACACCGTGCCTTTCAGATCTTCTGCAGCCAGAGCCCCTGTCCACGTGGCAGATTACTGCTGGCTTGTGCCTCTGTAGGAGGCACTCAAACACTCAAAGGCAGGTCTGACTCAGTCTCTGTGGGGTCTCTGGGTCCTGGTGTACAGGTTTTTTTTGTTTTTTGTTTTTTAAGCCCTCCTACCGTCTCTGGCAGGTATGGGATTTGATTCTAAATGCAATTTCACCCCTCCTACCATCTGGTTGAGATTTATCCTTTGCCCTTGGATATGGAGTTCCTTTTTTTTTATGAGATTCAACATTTTCCTATTGGTTGTTGAGCCATGAGTTGCAATTGTGGAGTTCTTGCAATAGAAAATGAGTACACGTCCTTCTACTCTGCCATCTTTGTTACCTTTGTAATTATATGAATTGGCTACATTTATATAGACATATGTAGTTAGATATAGTTATATACCTTTAGATATAGATATAACTATAGATATATACCTTTCCAAGTTCAATTTCCTTCCAAGTGGGTCTTAATCTCATAACTCTTTGAAAATGTTTTGATTCATCACCTTGAAGTCCTAATCTTCTACTTAGTGAATCAGTTTTTGTTTTTGTTTTTGTTTATCCCTCTGTATTCATTGTTTCTTCTGTATATGCCATTTGCCACAAACATATTGAAAGCTTTCTTCATTTTTTTTTGGGGGGGGGTAATTGCAGCATAGCTTATATACTCTCAGAATAAAGCTCTCCACTGAAAGATCCCTCTGTAGTTTCCACCCCATCAAACGATTAAAAAAAAAAAAAAAGGCAATTCTGCAGGTTTGCTAGTTACATGCCAAATTATTTTCAAAACATTTTAATTTCAACATATTGACAAAGTTGACTTAAAGAAATGTGACTTTAAAACTTATATATATGTGGAATCTTTATTTTTATGAGATCTTCCTTATAAAAACAGTTTCTATTTAAACAAGGCCATGTACCTCTAAGGAAATGATTCAAAGGTATTTTTCAGTTTTTATCTCTCCTATCAAACTCTGTCTTTTCTTATAAAAGAGAAAATAAAGTCCTGAAAGAGGTATTAAGAAATCATTTGATCCCTGCCTGCTTGCCTTGGGAAAATGAAATCCTCTCAGATAAATGTCTACCTTATTCTTAAAGCTCTACAGGGAAGAAGTCCTCTATCAGCAACTTATTTCTGATTATATATATAAAATCTGGTGTCAAAATGATGGCTTCTATTTCCATTTAGATGCTCTTAGGATTTTGCAGTTTAGTCACTAAGTCATGTCTGACTCTTGGTGATCCCATGGACTGCAACATGCCTGTCCTTCACTATCTCCCAAAGTTTGCTCAAACTCACATTCATTGAGTCGATGATGCTATCCAACCATCTCATCCTCTGTCATCTCTTTCTCCTCCTGCCATCAATCTTTCCCAGATTCGAGGTCTTCTCCAGTGAGTCAGTTCTTCGTATTAAGTGGCTAAAGTATTAACACTTCAGCCTCAGTCCTTCTAATGAATATTCAGGGTTGATTTCCTTTAGGATTGGCTAGTTTGATCTCATTGCAGTCCAATGGACTCTCAAGAGTTTTCTCCAGAATTTAGCTATTAAAAAATTACTCTGGATGAGTTTATAAGATCATGACACCAATGCTAATTTCTAATAACATTTCCACTAGTGATTTCTAAATTCTTTACAACATTTTGAAATTTGGAAGATTACAATCAACTCTGCTTCTTTTGTATACAGATTGCCTGATTGTTCTGAAATACAAGAAAGCAGTGGGTATATAAATTAGATGGCAAATGAATTCAGTCAACTTAAAAAATACCAGGTTACATCCTTTTTATTAATATAGTGCTTTGGTTGTCTTCTATGGTCATTATACTTTCTCAGATAAGCTATTGTAAACATTTTGATTGCATTCTTTATACCTATGTTGATTACATATCACTGGTAATATTCTTCTTAAACCACATATTGCATGAACCAATAAAACTAGTAATGTGTATTTTCCCTAAGATAGGAGCATCTTTGACTATAGATATAAATTCTCTAGAGATGTTTATTGAATAAGCCTGACATTCATATAAAGAAAACAAAGAATAATCATTTCATGAGACAGGATTTTGAAAGGCATAGATACATACCTAAGCATACCCACATGCACACGTGCACATTCACACAGAAACACACAATAAAAACAGCCAATTACTAAATATTTCAAAAACTATAGCCACAGCTGTCAGCCTCAGAATAGTCCTGAAAACAACATATCAAGGTCAATACCCTGGGCTCAAATGAATACTTTAGAATATATAGCCACCATCCATTTTTGAAAGATATATTCTATTTTCTATAACACCATAAGGCAACCTGATTTTATGTGCTTGATGCAGTTCATCAAAGACATACATGTTAAACACTGTAAAACTTAGTCTTCATTACATTTCCTAATATTCTGTCTATAGGTAGCTCAGGAACTTCGCTCATTACTAATCTGAATATAGAGTCTAAGAAAAATAAAATTTAAGCTGTTTCTTTAAATTTTAATTCATAAAATTGATCATAAGGTGGGAGAAATTTTATGTAAGAGTGTTCAGTTGCTCAGAGGTGGCTTGAACAAAAATCTATATATAATTCTGACTTTAATTTATGTTTTATTCCAATCTTATGGCCATATTTGGTTGAGCTTCCCAGGTGGCTTTGTGGTAAGAATATGCCTGCCAACACAGAAGCTGCAGGGGACCTGAGTTTGATCCCTGAGTCTGAAAGACACCCTGGCAACCCACTCCAGTATCTTGTCTGGAAAGTTACATGGACAGAGAAGCCTGGCGGGCTATAGTCGATAAGGTCACAATATGTCAGACAGACTCAGCAAAAATGCCTGAAAGAAATGATATGTTTTTCCTGTTTATTTACTTTTTGTTTCTGATGTACAGCAAAGTGATTCAGTTATACATATATATATTTTCTCTTTCCTGTTCTTTGAATTATGTTTTAATACAGGAAATTAAATAAAGTTCTCTGTGCTATACAATAGGAGCTTGTTGTTTATCCTTTCTATATGTAATCCTTTGGATCTTCTGGTCCTAAACTTCTAATTCAACCTTTCACCTTCCCTCCCACTTGGCAACAAGAACTGTGTTCTCTATGTTTATGACTCTGGTTCTATTTCATAGATAAGTTTATTTGTGTATTATTTTGGATATTTTAGATTGAACATAAGTAATACCATATGGTATTTGTCTTGCTCTTTTTGACTTTCTTAGTTTAGTACAGTTAACTCTAAATCCATCCATGTTGCTGCAAATGGCATTATTTTATTTTTTTATGATTGAGTAGTATTGCATTTTATTTGTGTACACACACACACACACACACACACACATATATATATATATATATATATCTTCTATATCCATTCATCTGTATATATATGTACACACACACACATACACACATACACACATATATGTCCTCTCTATCCTTTCATCTACTGATAAGTATTTAGATTGTTTCCATGCCTTGGCTTTATCATAAGTAGTGCTATAAACATAAGGGTATTTATATTTCTTCAAATTATAGTTTTGTCCAGATATATGCCCAGAGGTGGGATTGTGTGATCACATGGCAACAATGCTTTTATGAATTACTTTAAAAATATCAGCTCAGTTCAGTTCAGTCACTCAGTCATGTCAGACTATTTGCAACCCCATGAATTGCTGCACACCAGGCCTCTCTGTCCATCACTGACTCCCCAAGTTCACTCAAACTCATGTCCATCGAGTCAGTGATGTCATCCAGCCATCTCATCCTCTGTCGTCCCCTTCTCCTGCCCCCAATTCCTCGCAGCATCAGGGTCTTTTCCAATGAGTCAACTCTTCGCATGTTGTGGCCAAAGTCTTGGAGTTTCAGTTTCAACATCTGTACTTCCAATGAACACCCAGGGCTTTTCTCCTTTACAATGGACTGGTTGGATCTCCTTGCAGTCCAAGGGACTCTCAAGAGTCTTCTCCAACACCACAGTTCAGAAGCATCAATTCATTGGAGCTCAGCTTTCTTCACAGTCCAACTCACATCCATACATGACCACCGGAAAAACAATAGCCTTGACTAGACGGACCTTTGTTAGCAAAGTAATGGCTCTGTTTTTTAATATGCTGTCCAGGGAGGTCGTAACTTTTCTTCCAAGGAGTAAGCGTCTTTTAATTTCATGGCTGCATTCACCATCTGTGGTGATTTTGGAGCCCAGAAAAATAAGGTCTGATACCGTTTCCTCTGTTTCCCCATTTATTTCCTATGAAGTGATGGGATGGGACCAGATGCCATGATCTTCCTTTTCTAAATGTTGAGCTTTAAGCCAACTTTTTGACTTTCTTCTTTCACTTTCATAAGGAGGCGTTTTAGTCCCTCTAAACTTTCTGCCATAATGGTAGTATCATCTGCATATCTAAAGTTATTAATATTTCTCTCAGCGATTTTGATTCCAGCTTGTGCTTCTTCCAGGCCAGCGTTTCTCATGATATACTCTGCATATAAGTTAAATAAGCAGGGTGACAATATACAGCCTTGACGTACTCCTTTCCTATTTGGAATCAGTCTGCTGTTCCAGGTCCAGTTCTAACTGTTGTTTCCTGACTTGCATACAGGTTTTCAAGAGGCAGGTCAAGTGGTCTGGTATTCCCATGTCTTTCAGAATTTTCCACAGTTTATTGTGATCCACACAGTCAAAGGTTTTTTGGCATAGTCAATAAAGCAGAAATAGATATTTTTCTGGAACTCTCTTCCTTTTTTAATGATCCAGCAGATGTTGGCAATTTGATCTCTGGTTCCTCTGCCTTTTATAAAACCAGCTTGAACATCTGAAAGTTCACGGTTCACATACTGCTGAAGCCTGGCTTGGAGAATTTTAAGCATTACTTTACTAGCGTGTGAGATGAGTGCAATTGTCCGGTAGTTTGAGCATTCTTTGGCATTGCCTTTCTTTACGATTGGAATGAAAATTGACCTTTTCCAGTCCTGTGGCCACTGCTAAGTTTTCCAAATTTGCTGGCATATTGAGAGCAATAGTTTCACAGCATCATCATTCAGGATTTGAAACAGCTCAACTGGAAATCCATCACCTCCACTAGCTTTGTTTGTAGTGATGCTTCCTAAGGTCCACTTGACTTCACATTCCAGGATGTCTGGCTCTTTGTGAGTGATCACACCATCGTGATTATCTGGATCATGAAGCTCTTTTTTGTACAGTTCTTCTGTGTATTCTTGCCACCTCTTCTTAACATCTTCTGCTTCTGTTAGGTCCATTCCATTTCTGTCCTTTATTGAGCCCAGCTTTGCATGAAATGTTCCCTTGGTATCTCTAATTTTCTTGAGAAGGTCTCTAGTCTTTCCCATTCTATTGTTTTCCTCTATTTATTTGCACTGATCACTGAGGAAGGCTTTCTTATCTCTACTTCCTATTCTTTGGAACTCTGCATTCAAATGATTTTATCTTTCCTTTCCTCCTTTGCTTTTCGCTTCTCTTCTTTTCACATTTAATTTGTAAGGCCTCCTCAGACAGCCATTTTGCTTTTCTGCATTTCTTTTTCTTGGGATGATCTTGATCCCTATCTCCTGGACAATGTCGTGAACCTCCATCCATAGTTAATAAGGCACTCTATCTATCAGATCTAGGCCCTTAAATCTATTTCTCACTTCCACTGTATAATCATAAGGGATTTGATTTAGGTCATACCTGAATGGTCTAGTGGTTTTCCCTACTTTCTTCAATTTACGTCTGAATTTGGCAATAAGGAATTCATTATCTGAGACACAGTCAGCTCCTGGTCTTGTTTTTCTGACTGTATAGAGCTTCTCCATCTTTGTCTGCAAAGAATATAATCAATTTCATTTTGGTGTTGACCATCTGGTGATGTCCATGTGTAGAGTCTTCTCTTATGTTGTTGGAAGAGGGTATTTGCTATGACCAGTATGTTCTCTTGCAAAACTCTATTAGCCTTTTCCCTGCTTCATTCTGTACTCCAAGGCCAAATTTGCCTGTTACTCTAGATGTTTCTAGACTTCTTACTTTTGCATTCCAGTCTACTATAATGAAAAGGACATCTTTTTTGGTTAGTTCTAAAAGATCTTATAGATCTTCATAGAACCATTTGACTTCAGCTTCTTCAGTGTTACTGGTTGGGGCATTGGCTTGGATTACCATGGTATTGAATGATTTGCTTGGAAACAAACAGAGATCATTCTTTCATTTTTGAGATTGCATCCAAGTAGTGCATTTCGGACTTTTCTGTTGATCATGATGGCTACCCCCATTTCTTCTGAGGGATTCCTGCCCACAGTAGTAGATATAATGGTCATCTGAGTTTATTTCACCATTCCAGTCCATTTTAGTTTGCTGATTCCTAGAATGTCAACGTTCACCCTTGCCATCTCTTGTTTGACCACTTCTAATTTGCCTTGATTCATGGATCTAACATTCCAGCTTCCTATGTAATATTGCTTTATACATTATCGGAACTGGCTTCTATCACCAGTCATATCCATAGCTGGGTATTGTTTTTGCCTTGGCTCCATCCCTTCATTCTTTCTGGACTTATTTCTCCATTGATCTCCAGTAGCATATTGGGCACCTACCAACCTGGGAAGTTCCTCTTTCAGTATCCTATCATTTTGCCTGTACTGTTCATGGGGTTCTCAAGGCAAGAATACTGAAGTGGATTGCCATTCCCTTCTCCAGTGGACCACATTCTATCGGTCCTCTCCACCATGACCCGCCTGTCTTGGGTGGCCCCCACATAGCATTTCATTGAGTTAGACAAGGCTGTGGTCCATATCATCAGATTGGCTAATTTGCTGTGACTATGGTTTCAGTGTGTCTGCCATCTGATGCCCTCTAGCAACACCTACCGTCTTATTTGGGTTTCTCTTACCTTCGACGTGGGGTATCTCTTCACGGCTGCTCCAGCAAAGTGCAGCCACTGCTCTGTACCTTGGGCAAGGCATATTTCCTCGCAGTCGCCTCTCCTGATGTTGAACATGGAGTAGCTCCTTTGGGCCTCCTATGCCTGCGCGTTCCCTGCTCCTTGGACGTGTGGTAGCTCCTCTCTGCCGCCACCCTTGACCTTGGGTGTGGTATTTGTTAAATGTCTGTTGTGCAAAACTTCATGATTTTTGTGTGTGTGTGATATAAAAATAGAATACTTGGACAACAGGATAATATGAAGATATTTAAGCTATTAAAAAAAAGCAAAATATCATTTATTTATTATTGATAATCTAATGGATTAAAAGGTTTTGACTTATTTTTAAAGCTTAAGACTTGATAAAAATTGTATTTAAGCATGAAATAGCCTTTTATATTAGGCAAATACAGCAAGAAAGGAATGACAAATATATGTTCCTAAGAAGTTCTCAATGTTTTTTCATGAAATCAACTTTGAGATTTTACTGATAGCAAAGTTCAGACTGCTTAAGAAAGGAGAGTCTCAAGAAAAGGCAACATATTCCTCAATGATAAAAATTCACTGGTGCCTCAGATTTTCACTCAAAAAGGGTCATGTATCACGTGTAACTTCTCATTTTATGATATGTACCTTTCATTTTCAAACAAAGATGCATTAAAGCATTTAAAGAAATGCAATTATGAGACTGCCAAAACCTCCAATTACATTGATGTTTTTTATACCTGATAGGCCTTTCATAGTGTCTTAAATTTGTAAAGTATATCAATTGAAAAGGCATTGGATTTTCATAAAAATCTAACATTTTCCTAGTAATAAGAATCAATGAGGTACCGATTTATTACTTTTATTCACTAAAAGGGAAGATATCTTTAAAGTGTTAATCACAGCAAGTACAGTATTCAAAACTGGGGGAAAATGGAAAGATGAGGGTTCCTCACTTCCTAGGAAGTAATAAGATTAAGACATGAAACTTTCATGTTGATATTTTGTTTTCCTTTTAACAATATAAATTCAGAAAATAAATGAGGAACTGGTATATTGTTCAGTTCACTTCAGTCGCTCATTCATGTCCGACTATTTGTGGTATGTTGTTAGATAAGCCCATTTTCCCATTCTTTACATATCTAATTTCAAAGTAAACATTGCTTTTCAGTTATTGAACTCTTCTGTTTATCTACTTGCCTTTTTCCTGAAAAACAAAAAATGTTTTTCATGTATATTAAATTTTTCTATCTGACTGATTATTCAGAATGCACAACCAAGCCCAAGTCAGTCTTATACTCAATTATAAAATGAAATTATATAAAATATAAAAGTTTTCAATAATTCAACCACAACTTCTATAAACATGAACAAATATAAATTATAAAATCTATAGAAGTTTAAAAAGTACTTCACTAGATAATTCAGGTATGACCTAAATCAAATCCCTTGTGACACTACAGTGGAAGTGAGAAATAGATTTAAGGAACTAGATCTGATAGACAGAGTGCCTGATGATCTACAGTTGGAGGTTCGTGACATTGTACAAGCGACAGGAATCAAGATCATCCCCAAGAAAAAGAAAGGCAAAGAAGCAAAATGGCTGTCTGTGGAGGCCTTACAAATAGCTGTGAAAAGAAGAGAAGCAAAAAGCCAAGGAGAAAAGGAAGAATATAACCATCTGAACACAGAGTTCCAAAGAATAGGAAGGAGAGATAAAAAAGCCTTCCTCAACAATCAATACAAAGAAATAGAGGAAAACAATAGAATGGGAAAGACTAGAGATCTTCTCAAGAAAATTAGAGATACCAAGGGAACATTTCATGCAAAGTTGGGCTCAATAAAGGACAGAAATGGTATGGACCTAACAGAAGCAGAATATATTAAGAAAAGGGGCAAGAAAACACAATAGAACTGTACAAAAAAGAGCTTCACAACCCAGATAATCACAATGGTATGATAACTCACAAAGAGCCAGACATCCTGGAATGTGAAGTCAAGTGGACCTTAGAAAGCATCACTACGAACAAAGCTAGTGGAGGTGATGGATTTCCAGTTGAGCTGTTTCAAATCCTAAAAGATGATGCTGTGAAACTATTGCTCTCAATATGCCAGCAAATTTGGAAAACTTAGCAGTGGCCACAGGACTCAAAAAGGTCAGTTTTCATTCCAGTTCCAAAGAAAGGCAATGCCAAAGAATGCTCAAACTACCGGACAATTGCACTCATCTCACACGCTAGTAAAGTAATGCTCAAAATTCTCCAAGCCAGGCTTTAGCAATATGTGAACTGTGAACTTCCAGATGTTCTAGCTGGTTTTCAAAAAGGCAGAGGAACCAGAGATCAAATTGCCAACATCTGCTGGATCATTAAAAAAAGAAGAGAGTTCCAGAAAAATATCTATTTCTGCTTTATTGACTATGCCAAAGCCTTTGACTGTGTGGATCACAATAAACTGTGGAAAATTCTGAAAGAGATGGGAGTACAGACCACCTGACCTGCCTCTTGAGAAACCTGTATGCAGGTCAGGAAGCAACAGTTAGAACTAGACATGAAACAACAGACTGTTTCCAAATAGGAAAGGAGTACTTCAAGGCTGTATATTGTCACTCTACTTATTTAACTTATACTCAGAGTACATCATGAGAAACGCTGGGCTGGAAGATGCACAGGCTGGAATGAAGATTGCTGGGAGAAATATCAATAACCTCAGATTTGTAGATGACATCACTGTTATGGCAGAAAGTGAAGAAGAACTAAAGAGCCTCTTGATGAAAGTGAAAGAGGAGAGTGAAAAACTTGTCTTAAAGTTCAACATTCGAAAACTAATATCATGGCATCTAGTCACATCACTTCATGGCAAATAGATGGGGAAACAATGGAAACAGTGGCTGACTTTATTTGGGGGGGGTGCTCCAAAATAACTGCAAATGGTGATTCCCATGAAATTAAGATACTTACTCCTTGGAAGGCATGTTATAAGCAACCTAGACAGCATATTAAAAAGCAGAGACTACCAACAAAGGTCCGTCTTGTCAAGGCTATGGTTTTTCCAGTGGTTACGTATGGATGTGAAAGCTGAGCACTGAAGAATTGATGATTTTAAACTGTGGTGTTGGAGAAGACTCTTGAGAGTCCCTTGACTCCAAGGAGATCCAACCAGTCCATTGTAAAGGAGATCAGTTCTAGGTGTTCATTGGTAGGACTGATGTAGAAGGTGAAACTTTGATATTTTGGCCACCTGATGTGAAGAACTGACTCTTTTGAAAAGACCCTGATTCTGGGAAAGATTGAATGCAGGAGGAGAAGGGGATGACAGAGGATGAGATGGTTGGATCGCATCACTGACTCAATGGACATGGGTTTTGGTGGACTCTGGGAATTGGTGATGCCTAACATGCCACGTTTCATTGGGTCACAAAGATTCGGACATGATTGAGTGACTGAACTGAACTGAAACAAAGATTAACAAAATGTCATTTGTGCTCCATGATGCAAACATATTTTTAAGGACTAATTCCCAAATATTTATCAGTTGTAAATTATTTTTAAAATTTACAATGTGTGTTTACCCTTTGTAATATTACAGTTAAGCAAAGTACTTCTGTTCAATTACAGAAATAATCCATTTTTCTATGATATTGTTATATATTAGGTTTATTATGAAAAGAGGAAGCATCAAATGTGTCTATTTTTATAAATCTAAGCAGCAATATATTAGGAGGTTTTTTTTTTAATTATTATGATCTATAACTTATCATGTATGTGAATTTCAACTCAGAACTTTGAAGAGCTAGTTGCAAATGGTTAGTCTGAGAATTCTTTGCAATTAGTGTAGTACCTCGGTACTAAGAATCTCTCATCATAGAGCATTCTTGCTAAAGTGTTTAAAATATAGATTTAATGTATAGAACTTTGCTTAAGGCTTATGAATATGAGCAAAACCCATTAAGTAGATGACATAGCCTCATTTTTTTACTCAGATGTCGTTGTACATTTTGTTATTATTATCCTTTCATCTTTTTGTTTACTTATTTTGTATCTTGTGTTTTTTGATTCCACATTATATTTGCCTTTGACTTGATGAATCTGATTCCACAGCTTCCAATTTTGTGCATATTTTACTTATTGCATAATATATATCTTCCCAATATCAATCTCCCCACTTGTATTTTTAACCAGCTGGTTATCTCCACCTAGTGACCCTAGCATCTCCATTATTTGTTTTTGTTTTTGTTTTTTTTAATTCCCATTCTCCCTTCTCTTGTTAATAGGGGAAGTGTATAGATTCCAGTATCTCTGAATTCTGGGTACTTATCAAGAAAAACAAAATGTCTGTTTCAAAATACTCCAAAACATCTTCTCAGTCTTCCAACATGGAATCAGTAATACATTTGTCCTACCCTTTCTTTGTTCTAAGTACTAAGCTCAATGAAAGTTCTTATTCTCTCATACTATCTATGGACATGAAATTTAATTTCAATATCTTTGGCTTGCAGTAGTCTAGATTTGGGCTTCCCAGGGAACACTAATGGTAAAGAATCTGTCTGCCTATATAGGAGATGTAAAAGACGCATGTTTGATCCTTTGGTTGAAAGATCTCCTGGAGGAAGGCAACGCAACCCACTCCAGTATTCTTGCCTGGAGAATCCCATGGACAGCAGAGCCTGGTGAGCCACAGTCCATGGGGTCGCAAAGAGACAGAAGTGACTGACACGACTAAGCACACAGGCATGCAATGTATCATTATCTAGTTATTTACCATACCTTCTTTCTGTCTCCTCTTTAGTATATTCTTCACATTGCCAATAGACACCACTCTAATCTTTTCGCTTATATGATCAAATGTTTTCAAGTCCAAATGCCATTTCATGAGATGCAAGTTCTTTCACAATTTTATCCTAACTACTGACCTCTTTTGGTTATTTCCTATAAACTTAACCCCCAATACACACACAACACGCACATACACAGGCATATACATATACATCCTCATATGCAGATGCATAAATGCATTTCCCTTACTTCATTCATTTTGGTGTCTCATCATTCATGAATATATTATACATCACTGTGATCTCTTTGGCTTTCTACATGCTTCGTTAAGAATATACCCTGTTCTGATTTCCTCCTCTTGCCTTTTCGATCAAGTAAGGTTAATACCTAATGTTGTCTTTGCTTTAAACACTCTTCTTATCTCTGAGGCAGGTTTAACCATACTTTCTTCTGTGATCTTTGACTTCTTTACAATATCACTATTGCATTTTTAAATTTTTTTTTAAAATTTTACTTTATTTTATTTTACAATACTGTATTGGTTTTGCTCATACATCAACATGAATCCACCACGAGTGTACGTGTGTTCCCAATCCTGAACCCCCCACCCACTTCCCTCCCCATACCATCTCTCTGGGTCATCCCAGTGCACCAGCCCCAAGCATCCTGCACCTGCATTGAACCTAGACTGGTGATTCGTTTCTTATATAATATTATACATGTTTCAATGCCATTCTCCCACATCATCTCACCTTCTCCCTCTCCCACAGAGTCCAAAAGACTGTTCTGTACATCTGTGTCTCTTCTGTCTCATATACAGGGTTATCATTATCATCTTTCTAAATTCCATACATATGTGTTAATATATTGTATTTATACATCAACATGGATCCACCATGGGTGTACATGTGTTCCCAATCCTGAACCCCCCTTCCAGTTCCCTCCCCATACCATCTCTCTGGGTCATCCCAGTGCACCAGCCCCAAGCATCCTGCACCTGCATTGAACCTAGACTGGTGATTCGTTTCTTATATAATATTATACATGTTTCAATGCCATTCTCCCACATCATCTCACCTTCTCCCTCTCCCACAGAGTCCAAAAGACTGTTCTGTACATCTGTGTCTCTTCTGTCTCATATACAGGGTTATCATTATCATCTTTCTAAATTCCATACATATGTGTTAATATATTGTATTGGTGTTTTTCTTTCTGGCTTACTTCACTCTGTATAATTGGCTCCAGTTTCATCCACCTTATTAGAACTGATTCAAATGTATTATTTTTAATGCATTCCTTTTTTATTATACCTGCCTTTTTTTCTTTAAATGTAGACTTTTCGCAAGGCAGAGACCACATCTTATTCATGACTGTATCATCATAACCAAGGAATGATACATTTCCAATGAATGTCAGTCACAGAAATAGAAGAATTAATGAGAATAATCTAATAAGAAACATATAGTTTTGTAGGCAAAAAGATGTCCACTGTCTACCTCCTTAAAAACAAACATTGTTGTGTTTCCTCTTTTATAAACTATAGAGAATTTTCCTACATGAGAATATACTTGCTTGAATTCCCACATGTGAATGAAAGAATAAGCTGCTTGAATTTAAAACACCAAGCTAATTAGCATTTCATTTGCTCAGAGAGGAAATAAAGGTCCTAGTTCATTCACTGCAACACTGATTTGGCACTCTCCTCATCTTAGGAGTTAATAACAGAAGGGCACAGATTATTAAACAAAGTGATCTCTACCCTGTTTCTCCAGTTCTTTCACATTTATTTTCACATTAATCCTAAAATATGGTTTCTTTCTCAAAAATTCAATGAAGCTTCTGCCTTGATAAATTGTGTATGTCAGAAATCTTAATTGGAATAAAAGTACACTGGCTAGTTCAAAAAAATGATTTTTAAAGGATATTAAGTCAGGAAATCTCTAGAGGAAATAGCAAGTTAGGCATGGGGGCCTTAAAAGAGGCTCTAACAGCCAGACTCAAAGCCCAAACTTCACCAGAAGACTCTTCCATGAATATCCCGTTGGCTTGCAACTGGAAATAGACACTTGGCCTTATGGACCCAGGACCAAACTCAGCATCGTGCCTTTTACCACTTCTGTTTCTGTAGGACAAAGCCTCCTCTTCTAACCTTTCTGAAAATGAATTCTGAGTACCACCCACTCATCCTGTCAAATCACAGTGTTGAGGAAGCCAGTCTACATGCTGGAACCTACATCATGTTCCTGACTCCCCTGCAAGGCTAGGCTGTATGTACTGATTTACTATGGCAGCTATTAAAAAATGATCACAGGTTTAGTGGCTTAAATTAATACAAATTGATTAAAGTTCTGAAGGTAAAGATGTCCAAAATTGGTCATATTTGGCTAAAATCGAAATGTTTGTAGAGGTCCATCCTTTTGCATGCTCTAACAGAGAATCTATCTTCTTGCCTTTTCTGGCTTCCGTAGACCACCCTAATTTTTTTTATTTGGGGCACTCTTTCTCCATCTTCAAAACCAGCATGTTGGGCCTAAGTCCTTCTTACACTTGTATCTCTCCAGTCCTTTTTCCAATTCCTCTTCCATTTCAAAAGACCCTTCTTGAGTATACTCAGTCCACCTGGATAATTCTGGCTAATGTCTCTACTTTGAGATCAACTGATCATCAACTTCAATCCCATCTGCAACTCTAATTACCTTTTGTCATCTAATCTAGCATAATACAGGTTCTGGAAATTAGTATATTAAGGTCTTTGGGAAACCATTGCTCTGCTTTCTGGAGTCTACCTCTGGCCACCAGAGATTCATTCCCTTCCCACATAAGAAATACATTCATCTCATTCCAATATCCTCTAAAGTCTCAGAATCCACAGAATCTGCTTAACATTCAAAATGTCATCAGTCTAAATCTCATCACCTACATCATCTTAGTTGAGGGAAGATGAGGCTTTTGGTATAAGCCATAGTGAATGCAATTTCTTTCCATCTGTTTACCTGTGAACACAAGGAATGTTACCTGGTAACAAAGTGACATGATGGGATAGGCAGAGGACATCAGTTACAGACATTCCTGTTCAAAGTGGAAGAAAATGAAGGCCAACAGAATCACCAGTATGGAGCAATTTCAAATCCAGTTTGGTGAATTTTAGTTTAAAGGCCTGGAAATAATCCTCTTTGATTCTTAGGTATATTCTCTGAATCATTCTTCCTTTTTGATCAATGCTAGCATGTACTTCAGAGAAGGCAATGGCATTCCACTCCAGTACTCTTGCTTAGCAAATCCAATGGGCAGAGGAACCCAGTGGGCTGCAGTCCATGGGGTCGTTAAAAGTCGGACATGACTGAGGAACTTCACTTTCACTTTTCACTTTCATTCATTGGAGAAGGAAATGGCAATCCATTCCAGTCAGTGTTCTTGCCTGGAGAGTCCCAGGACAGAGGAGCCTGGTGGGCTGCCGTCTATGGCGTCCCACAGAGTCAGACACAACTGAAGCGACTTAGAAGCAGCAGCAGCAGCAGCAGCAGCATGTACTTGCAGCTGAGGAGTTTTATTCATCTGAATTCTTGCATGGCAGAATTTAAAGGCTGGTGTCCAAAACCCTTCTTTCATTGTGTCCTCTTTCAGCTTCTTTTAATGTGAGCTGACAGTGTTCTGATGACACCATACTCAAGGATTTTCTGTCTGTCTAGTATGATACTATGTTTCATTTGCTACATAGTGCTTTGTAAGTATGTGTGTATGTGTGTATGCATGAATGTGTGTATAATATTATTTAGGAGGTTCCTTCAGAGATCATTAGCAGCTTAGGGTGATTGGCTAGACAACTTCAAAATTTGAAGAACAGGTAGACTCCAGGGCACAGGCTGAAGCTGCTATCCACAGATAGAATGTCTTCTTCTTCCAGTAAGCCTTAGATCTGCTTTTAGACCTTACAACTGATTGAATCAGGCCACCCAGATTATTTAGGATAATCCTCCTTACTTAAAGTCAATTGAGTATAGAATTGAATGACATCTGCAAAATATCTTCACAGAGACACCTAGGTTAGTGTTTAGATAACTAGGGACTGATAGCGCTCCTGAGCTGACAAAACAAAGCGACAGGCACACTGGGCAGGTATATTTTCTGGCTTCTACTCTGAGTATCCAGAAACATGAGAAAGAAAACCCTCTACAAAGATGCGTAAAAGTTGCTCAGTGCTTAGAAGACATGCTAGAGGAAATGTCATATGACCACTATGAAAAGTTCACAATTCATGTTATTTCTTTCCCCCCAGATTTCCTTTGAAGCTGTCAATGACTCATTCTTTGCTTACTTGTGTTAATTTTTTATACCAGTGTTAACATTATAATCCATTTTACTTTTCAATAAAGCTTAAAGCTCAACATCCAGAAAACGAAGATTATGGCATCCGGTCCCGTCACTTCATGGGAAATAGATGGGGAAACAGTGGAAACAGTGTCAGACTTAATTTTGGGGGGCTTCAAAATCAGTGCAGATGGTGACTGCAGCCATGAAATTAAAAGACACTTACTCCTTGGGAGAAAAGGTATGACCAACCTAGATAGCATATTCAAAAGCAGAGACATTACTTTGCCAACTAAGGTTTGTCTAGTCAAGGCTATGGTTTTTTCCTGTGGTCATGTGTGGATGTGATTGCTGAGTGCCAAAGAATTGATGCTTTTGAACTGTGGTGTTGAATAAGACTCTTGAGAGTCCCTTGGACTGCAAGGAGATCCAACCAGTCCATTCTGAAGGAGATCAACCCTGGGATTTCTTTGGAAGGAATGATGCTGAAGCTGAAACTCCATTACTTTGGCCACCTCATGAGAAGAGTTGACTCACTGGTAAAGACTCTGATGCTGGGAGTGATTGAGGGCAGAAGGAGAAGGGGACCATCGAGGATGAGATGGCTGGATGGCATCATGGACTCGATGGACGTGAGTCTGAGTGAACTCCGAGAGATGGTGATGAACAGGGAGGCCTGGCGTGCTGCGATTCATGGGGTCGCAAAGAGTCGGACATGACAGAGCGGCTGAACGTGAACTTACTTTTCAATTTACTTTCCTTTCACTTTGTTACATTTTAATCTTAATCAGTTCCTTTCTTCTCTCCCTACCAGCATGTATTCAAATGCTATTTTTCTATCAAAATTTATTTTCTAGGATGGCACATTTCTTCCTTTTTTTTTAAACTGCCCTCTGCCACACATCAGGAATCCCAAATTCCATTTTTATTGTGTCCATGTGGTACTGAGTTTTATAACTTTAAAATCAATAGAGTCAAATATCATACAAATGACCTCTGCATATCATGATGGAAATGGTCACAGCAGAGGAGGCACTAATAGCTGGGATCCTGCCAACTAAAATTAGGTTTAATTTGAGAAGAAAAAAGCATGAATCAAAGCAGAACAAAAAACATTTGATCTTGTCTTATTCTTCAATCCAAGCATATTCATCACTGAAAAAGTGCTTTCGATCAATGTAATACTTTATAAAATAATTACACTTTTCTTCAAAGACTTAATACTGTTATTTTGAACATTGTCAAATTTCATGTATCTATACTAGATACCTTCATAAGTTTCTTTATAGAGCATAAGTAAAACGACATTGAATATTTTGAGTTAAGTGGCTTATACGTATTCAGCTTTGTTATTCACAAGGTCAAAGGTGACATAGTCTCCTTTATGCTTTCTTGAAACTAGGGTGTATATAATTTTTAATATCTGTTCTAGTGGTGAACTTTGAAAGAGAAATAGATTAAAAATTACTATTCTCTAGAAAGAAAGAATGTAAAATGAATAAAAATTATTTAGGTGAGATTGCTTCTATGACTGAATCTTATGAGAGTCTACTAGTGAATTTTAAATTGTATTTTATGAAGCTTGAACTTCCTAATTTCAGAGGTAAGAAGTTATGTTCAGGAATTTTAAAATATCTTTCTAAATCTCTCAGCAGAATTCTAGTTCTAGGGGGTACATTCAGCTATTCATAGAAAGTATTAAGGAGAACAATAACCACAGTAATAGCAACAATTAAACAGCTCACATTTTCAAGAAAGCTAGGATCAGAAAGAACAATCTATAGCAACAAATGTATCCCAGTGTTGCCCATAGCAGAAGTCTTGAACAACCCATGAGACACCTATATGAGAATGTGCACAAAGTGAGCAGGAATCTATAAAAAAGGAGTGGACAGTATTCTTGTCTTGCGAAACTCATGAACAGTATGAAAAGACAAAACGATAGGATACTGAAAGAGGTACTCCCCAGGTCAGTAGGTGCCCAATATGCTAATGGAGG